>JAYESA010000001.1:5945000-6159231 GCA_036927795.1 Iris macrosiphon | reverse complement strand
TATATATATATATAATGCACGCCTTCTAGCTACCTTGGCTTGGAATTTGGTGATACTAGCACTTGAGAGCGAAAGGAAGCCTCTTCTTTTGATGATGATCTAGCTATACCAGCAGCAACAAGGGCAACAACTGTAATGATCGTTTCATTTGAGACTGCTAATGCCAGGGTGCTTTCCTAATCAAAAAATAGGAGAGCACCCCTTCTCCCGAAGTTACGGGGTCATTTTGCCGAGTTCCTTTGACATGGTCCTCTATATATATGATAAACACAGTAACTCAAATTCACTCTCATATTTTTCAAGAAAGTGCTCGAAGTCAGTTTGTTACAGAAAATCCATCCTAACCATGTCTTAACTTAGCTATATACAATATTGATGGACTGAATAATACTCTCTTTGTTGGGTACATTAGGTCCTCATCTTCGTCATGGTTTCACCATGATCTTATCACACATATGTTCGAGAAATTATTTTCCATAATCTTACACACCAATCTAGGCCAAGGAGACTTATTTCAATACATTTCCATCAAAGCAGCAGTTAAACAAATTCTTCTACGCAAGTTTAACAGATCACCTTTATCAAGCACCAAGGGTAATGCAAATTAAAAGACATCACCCATAAACCTCATCTTTAATAGTATTTTTGGTCAACTAGATAGGAATGCCAAGTATAATGACTGAACTAGAGTAAGTCAGTATTTAAAAGATGGAGGAACCACACGATAAACCAATGTTGCCAGGATCGTGGGTCGCTTTGGTACGTGGTACGGGTACTCGGCGGTACGCGGTGCGGTAGGGGTAGGTTTATTTGGTACGCTATTTGGGGTCGTTGTTCATTTTTATCTATGTCGTCTTTTGTACCATATACAATTATATAGTAGTATACACCAAATATCGTAAGTTAATAACCAAAGTCATCAAAATCCAAGTGAAGGAAAGCATAGGCAATATTCTTGTAGCTAAACCAAATATCATAAGTTCATAACCAAAGCCATCAAAATCCGGGTCGCTAAATTTGAAAAACGGGTCGCGAACGCACCCCGTTATGGGTCGTTCGTCCCAATTTGTGGGACGTAGGGGGGAGGGGGGGGGGGGGGGGGGGGGGGGGGCGAATTAGGCAACTATGCGATAAACCTTATTGATCAATCTACACAAACTTGGTAAAAACTAAATTTGATATATTTGCCAAGCAATCAATCTTTCAGATGACACAGGATATTTATGTATCTGCAGATATATCAAATGAGACTTACATTTATATATACTTTTATGGAAGCATATTCTCTCAATGTTTGTTTTTCAGGAGTTTACAAAGCTGGATAAACTTACCATACCCTAAACAGAACTACTAAAAGGCTACATAATTGCAGCCTGCATAATATGAAAGTTGATGGATTTATAATACTTTATATAATGGTGCACGCCAAATACAACTTGTAGATCATGAAAGTGAAGACATGCACTCATTGGGAATTGAGTTTGATTGAGTGGAATTTTGTTTCACACAAATGTCACATGAGCCAACTTCTTGGTACCAGATAAATATCGGCAACATCATCCAAGCCATCTCCCGTCAAAATGGGCTTAGCTACGTAGGAAAAGCAAGCTCCAAAAAACATTGACAAAGTTTTTAGGACCAGTAATTGATCTAACATTAACATTGTGTTGGTGCCGAATTCGTAGACATGGTAGCTTTGAGCATTAGAGGGTCATGCCATTTAAACCTAGAGAGCTAGTTGGTAGGTAGGTAGGTAGGCCTACCTAATGGATATGCAGTTAAGACCATGCAACCAAGAAGCGCCCTCAATGTTCCCTTACACGAGAAGTGAAGAATAGATGATACAATTTCTTATAGGAAATCACGTTTATCTATATGACACATTATGCCAATGAGTGGAAGTAATTTGATGCCCGTAATATAAACTAGGAAAGAAATGATTAACCCTTTTCCTCGATAACATCTGATACATTTTCTTAAAAATTTATCCTTTCCTAATTTACCATGCAAAAATTTATCCTTTCCTAACACTTGCAAGGGATATGTGACGGGAGGGGGTCATTTGATCCAACTTTCAAACCATTTATTGTTTAATTGAGCATAACATCTACAGGGTCTTATTTCGCAAAATTGATTCATCTAAGGAGGGTTTTTTTGCACTTTACCCGATATCTCACATTCATAGGTTTTCCTTGCTCTAGAAAAAAAAAAAAACTAATATGGGAAAAGCTAAAAGATGCTCAAACAAAGGAGACTAACATGGAAGACAACAATAATCAATTGGCTTTTTAAAACTCAGTGCATATGGAATGTGAATAGTATTTCGCATTTTGCATGCAAAATAAAAAGTAAAAACAAAACAAGACAAGACAAACCAAATAACAAGAAAGAATATGAAACATTTAACAACCCATATATAACTAGAAAATCCATCGAGACGAACCAGTGTGCTTAACCATAACACCCAATACACCACCGTGCCGAAAACAAATTCAAGTTACCTTCTCAGCTGACTGTTTTCTAAGTTCCTGCAAGTTTCTGTATGCTTCTTGCCGAATGCTGTTAGCTACAACATACTGCTCTCTCAATTTGTTTAGGAGATCTTTTTCGCCAAGAATTCGCTTCCATATTTCATAATGGTTGTTTGTAGCCAATTTTAAAACATCTCTAAGTGGTTTCAGCTCCTTCTTCAATTTCTATAAGAACAACATGTGCAAAACGTTATATACTATAATTAGCGCAGAGAGATAGGAATCTAGTAGAATCGAGTACCTCGAGGTGTGTATACACCTCAACTCTTTGACCAAGTGCCTCATCAATTTCTTCCTGAGGGACCTTCTTCGCAGATAGTTGTTCACGAACTCGCTTCAATTGATTGATCTCACGAATATACTGCTTCTCTTGTTTCAAATCTATGGTTTCATGCTGCTGTCTATGGACCATATTTTGAATCTGTATACAAAGGAAAGTGATCAACAGAGGAATCACATCAAATCATTTTTAGTGAATGTCAGCATGAATGCATGAGAAGTAGCACCTTCTCGTCGATGTCAGCAATTGAAGTAGCAGTATTTATCCTGTTCACTAACACCTGAACACCATCTACTTCTCCGTGCTTTGCATTAAATATAGCTCGATGCTTATTCTCCTTTGCATATGCTTCTCCAAGTTCTTGCTCATATTGCCGAAGGGTGACCTGATACAATATTGAAGAATCAGTTGCAAGTGGCAAATCTAGGTTGATGGAATAACAAATGACAAACTTTACCAGTTTCTTCCGAATATCTTCTTGAATATAGTCACGGATTCGGGTTTTTTCACTCAGTTCAAGTACAGCTTGCTGTATCTTTTTCTCGAGCTCATCATCAATGAATCTGCCCACCTTAATAAGGTAAACTGGATGCCGTTTCACCACATGGGTCTCCGATGGGGCTTGTATTGTTTCAGCTGCAGCAGCTTGCCCATGTGAAGGTTCTTTGTCATCATCCTTACTTTTAGAAGGGTTCTCATCAGTAGAACTGGCCTTGCAGTCACCACCTTCAATGGAATCACATCCATTGTCAAATTTTGATTGCATCCCCTCATCATGATCAGCTACACCTTTGTCAGTTGCGACAATTTTGACAGATACCTCAGTTTGTAGCTCGCAGTCGGTAGATTTCAGTTCTGAATCCTTAGGGACAGATCCCGATGAAATGGGCTCATCAAGTTGAGAAGAATTAGAAGGTTTAGATTCCGATTGATCAGTCGTGCCATCACTCTCAGATCCAAGTTCCGACTGCTTGCCATCAATAGACCGAGTTACTTCTTTCACTAGTTCCTTGGGACATTCACAGAGTGCCCCACCTTTTGATCCATCACCTTTTTCGGTTGAGACACTGGCGATATCCTCACAGACATAAGTAGCTTCATTCTCCAGCTGAACCGATTGTTCATCTGTTGGAGTATCAGATTCAACATTAGTCTTCTCTGCCACCTCATTCTCAACAGGAAGGCACTCCGATGTTGTACTCTCTAAAACAACAACGTCGGTTGGTTCTTCAGCAGTGGCTGTTACCAATGCTTCATCCGAAATCTCGGGTTCCTTTTCTTGGTCTACTTCAATTCTATCAGAATCTGAAACCACAGATTCCAGCTCAAGGTTTCTGGTTAGGTTATGAGCCTTCTCAATCACAGATGTGGGATCCTCTCTATTCTCCTCTTCACTCACAAACTCTTTTGTGTTGGTCTCTTCAGCCACAACATCTTCAAGCACAGAGTTTGGCTCCTTTCTTTCCTCTACTTCAACTTTGTCATCCTTGGCAACTGCACCTTTAGGCTGCTGTCTTGATTCGACTTCGATTTCTGCAGCGGACTCTAACTCAGCACTTTCTGTGTCTTCAACCACAGGCACAACTGATTCTGGAACTATAACTGACTCCGATTCCTTTACAATCGAGTCTTCTAATCTAACCCCAGTTTCCGACTCCTTTACATCTTCCACTTCAACTTTGTAGTCCTTGGTAACTGGATCTTCAGGCTGCTGTCTTGATTCGACTCCAACTTCTGCAGTCAACTCTATCACTGCATTGCCAGTCTCTTCAGCCACAGGCTCAAGTGTCTCTGAAACTATAACCAACTTCGATTCATTTACATCGTTTGCATTTAGTCTAATCTCATTTTCCGACTCCTTTACATCTTCTACTTTGGCAGGCAATTCTGATTCCCCTCGGTCTTCGTTCTTGACTGAAACAATATCGGGCTCTTGTACTTCTACCTTGGATTCTGCTTCCAAACTGTCATCCTTGTACACCTCCTCGACTTCGGCCTCAGGCACCAATTCATTATCAACCGGATCTTCAGGCTGCGGTCTTGGTTGAACTTCCTTGAGTTGTGTATCCGACTCTACTAACTCTGCATTGCTGGTCTCTTCAACGGCAGCCTCAACGGATTCCGAAACTGTAACTGGCTCAGACTCCTTTACATCTTCTTCTACTTTGACAATAAACTCTGCTTCCGACTCCTTTACATCTTCTACTTCTGATTCCCCTCGATTCTCAGTCTTGGCAGCAGCAATCTTAAGCTCGGGCTGGTGTGATTCTATGATCGTTACCGATTCCGATCCGTTTTTTGCTTCCATAATTCCATCCTTCCGCACTTCCTCGACAACGGCAACGCATGCAGTCTCCTCTTCTGCGTCTGCTGTTTTCAGTTTGCCATAATCTACTTCCACCCCCTTCTCCTGCTTGATCGGGGCATACGCATCGGCATCCGATATCTCAACAACCTGATCCCCATCTTCCTTCTCGGCAACTCCACTAGGAACGGGTTCTTCGTTCTCACCATTCTCTTCAGCACCACCGTCCAGCACCTCCTTAGCATCATCATTTGTGAACGCCGACTCAATCGCAGCATCGGGTCTCTCCATAGCAGAAGCCCCGTCTTCTAAAACATTGTAACCGACATTCTCCTCTTTTGCTTGTACTTCGTCGCCAGAGGAGCCCGACACCTCAACGGTGGTGGCAGCCGATCTCTCGACAGCCGAAGCCACGTCTGCCTCCTTCTCGGCGTCGTCTCCATTCTCTTCCGGAACAGCCTCCTTCTCGATCACATCACCACCGACGACGTTCTCCTCAGCAGCAGCACCGCTCGGATCAGGTTCGCCATCGCCATTCTCTTCCTCCTCGGTCGTCGTCCGGATCTTGTGATCCGCGCTCCCCCTCTTCCCCTTGGGATCGAGATCCTCCTCCGAGGAGTGATCCCCGCCGCCATTGACGATCACGTACCTCCCGCCGATCTCCTCCGCTGCCTTCGGATCTCCTCCGCGCCTGCCGCCATTGCTCTCTCCCGCCGTCATTATTGCTCGCTCCAATTACCACCACCAACAACAAAATCTACACCAAAAAAATGAGGAAAAAAATCAAAAAAAAAAAGCACAGATCTTCGAGATCAGGTGAAGAACCTCACGTTGGGATTTCCAGATCTAAGCAGAGAATTCGTTGGTCTCCACGTCCTCTTCTTCCTTTCTCTCTCCTCTTCTTGAAATCAAAGAGAATTAAAGGAGGAAGAGGAGGAGAGAGAGAGCGAGAGAGAGAGAGGGGGGGTTGGGGGGGGAGGGGTTGAGAAACAAACAAACAAACAAATTTAAACAGAAAGATATATAAGATTTTACATAAATATTTGAAAAAAGAGGTTTTGATAAGGATTGAAGTTTTTATCCTCTTAAAATAATTTATTACTGTCCTTCCTTTTTCTTTTACTAATAACATTAATCAAGTAGAACATAAGAGAGAGTAAATTGTACTGCAAATACTCGATTCTTATTTACTCAGTATAGTCAGTCCCCCATTGTTGTTGTCGTTACTAAAAAATTGAGGATAGGAGCTAGTTGAGTGTTGGACTAGAACACGTGAGATGTAATTGAATTCATTAGCTACACTCACAGTCTCTCTCTCTCTCTCTCTCTCTCTCTCTCTCATGATGCATACTTACAAACAAATAGTCTAAAGATAAGGGTATAAGTCCACATCTTAATTGTGTATGATACTCAATTTCTTTAGGATCACTCTAAATCTTATATCCTCTCGTAGACTCACAGCTAGCATCACTAAGATCATGATATTGCACTAGTTACAAAAATTGGATCTGTATGGACATCATAAAAATGTATCTTGTCCCGTGTCACGTTTTAGTTCCAAAATACATAGAACCAGAATATGTTGCAATGGTCAGCTATGTATTAAGTGGACTCCAACTCAACTCGAATACGTATACGCTGTCTAGAGGACAAATATATCTATCTAAAATATCAAGTCAACTATAACTCAATCCACATAAAATAGTCATACGAAAAGCGAACCAAGTGCACTAAGGTTGATCAGACTATAACACACTGATTCTAATTAGACAAGTGTATTAGTATGGGCCCCCAATAACGCATATGTAATGATTAAGCACGATAGAAGAATAAGCTTACAAAACTAGGCTATAACAACAGCATAAGTCAAGATAGTACAAAAATATAAGTACGTGAGATTATGATGAATTAAAGTACAAATAGTTCAAGTTCGTCAAGAATCTAAGACACATCCGGTGGAGACAAATCAACCACTAGTAGTCAAAAAATAAAAGACAAGAAAATAAAGCTAAGTCCATACTAAAAATAAACTAAGCATTTGAAGGACATAAACTGCTGTCGTACCCTCGGGTCCAGGTCCATACTTCTACGGGTAATCCTTGTCTGCTAAATCTGGAAAGAAATTAGGCTCCCAGTAGGACGTAACAAGATACATAGAAATATGTCAAAAGTACAGTAAATCATGCAAGATAGATAAGAAAATAAATACAAGAGAAACAACTAAGACACAAACAATTAGTACTACAGCTAAGACAATGGCATGCCATAGAGAAAAGTGATACTACACGTGGCTAAAAAATAAATCGAATATTTCTATTAAGTGTAGCAAATGTAAGAGTCTTCCTATCTATAGAAAATCACAATTGTAGTTCAATGCAAGAAACTCCCAATCAAGAATGGTCAAGTAGCCAATCCTAGTATCAATCTCCTCTCATAAGGGAACACAAATGTCAAGTCGTACTCAAGTCAAGTCAGGTCAAGTCCAAGTCAAGTCAAGTACTAGTAATAGGGTCAAATCGTGTGTACAAGAATACGAAAATCTATACACTACCAGAAAAAGTCAAATTAGCGACGTCTAAAAACGTCGCTAAATAACCAAAAATCGTCGCTAATTTGGTTTAGCGACGTAATTAGCGACGTTTTAAAGCAGTCGGAAAAAACCAAGTCGCTAAAACAAAAAACGTCGCTATGCCGATATTTTTTAGCGACTTTAATGTGTCGCTAAATTTAGCGACGTTTTGCGACGCCGCATCACTAAATAGCGACGTTTATTAAAGTCGCTAAACGTCGCTGATTAGCGACTTATATAGCGACGTTACACCGACGTCATTAATGACCTGGCAATACTTTCATGTCAGCAATTTGCGACGTACAGCGACGTTTTTAGCGACGTCATTAGCGATGTATTTAGCGACTGGTTAAAGCATCGCTAATTAGCGACGTATTTAGCGACTTAAGAGAACGTCGCTAAACGTTGCTAATTTTCAAAAAAAAATAAAAAAAATATTGCATTTCTGGGTTTACCAACCCCCTTGGGTTCATTATCGGGTATATGATGGTAGTAGAAATAATTGAATAAAGAACACATGAGCAGCACCAAGGGAAAAAATTCTAGTATACTGGGTAAATACAAGCCAAGTATCAGTCATCAGTTGTAAACCAAAATATGAATAATATAATAAAATTTGAAGAAAAGAAAGCATCCAACAAATCTCATCGTAAACGTAAAGAATATGGCAAATTTATATCCATACAATCGCATCCTAAATAATAAAAAATATATAAATATCCAGTAACTAACTATACTACTGCGGATCTGCAGGAGGCTGACCACCGACGCGCTTGAAGGATAAGAACTCCTCATACTCGTCCCGTGGAATCGACACCGATGTCGATGGAGAAGGCAGTGACGTCGGTGGAGTCTGTGTCGATGTGGGCGCACCAGGAGGCCGTGCCCGCTCCAAGTCTGTGAGTCGCTGGTTGTAAGAATCTATAGTAGATAACAGCCTCATACTGCTATGAACCATTGAATCCTGCATCATCGTCAGCCTCTCGCTAATTGATACCTGTGACGCCTGCAGCTCCATGATGTTGCGGTCATTGGAGGCTCTAATATCATTTGTCAAATCTCGGAGCTCCGTCATGCTGCGGTCGAGCATATCCAATCGTGCGATGAGCATCGGATCGTTCGCGTGCTGCTGGGACTGGGGCTGCTCCTCCATACTTCGTAGCAACTCATCACGGAGAGACGCAATCTGACGGTCAACGGCCTCCTGGACTCTGGCCGACGACTGTGAGGGCTGTGTGGAATGCGCAGCTGTCGGAGAGGCCCTAGATGACTGCGTCGCAACTAGGGCGCCATAGGAGCCCGTACCGTAGTACGTACCCCTCTGGAGACCACCAGCTGCGGTCACCCACAGGTCGTCTGCCGACGGAGCTGGAGCGGGCTGCGACGAAGTACCAGCCTCTCCAGGTGTAGGTGCACTAGCAGTCGCCCACTCACGTAGCCTAAGATACTCGGCCTAGAAAGGTTTGGAAATTCGATAATTGCCTAAGTTATATTAAAATTAACACAAAGTAAAGTAATACTTACATAGGTCTGTGAGGTCCTCTCATCAATGAGATTTTCGTCCTTACGATGGGTGGCCAAGAAGACGGTCACCATGTTTGCATCCTCACCCCTCTGTACCTGTTAAAAATATATTATTTATTACTAAACT
Source organism: Iris macrosiphon (assembly GCA_036927795.1). NCBI lineage: Eukaryota > Viridiplantae > Streptophyta > Magnoliopsida > Asparagales > Iridaceae > Iris > Iris macrosiphon. The sequence goes on along the minus strand of JAYESA010000001.1, from coordinate 6,149,895 downwards.
TAAACATTTTTTCCAAGTACCATTTTATGGTACTTATATTAAAATAATATATTTAAAAGAAAAAATACCAAACGACGAAAATGTTCCGTCATCGAAATCGAGCTACCACACCACTTGGCAGCATTCTGCCTAGCCGCCTTGGCCTTCTTAGACCTTTTTATGTAGCTCGGATCGTCGAATCTAGCCCTCATCGCAGTCCACTGCTCAGGCGTGATCCAACATTGGATCGGTTTTCCAGTACGATCACGAGCCTTCTGGTCATCCAGAGCATCTCGGATAAGCTTGGCAACAACGGTAGGAAAGAGCCGCTCGATCAACTCGGCCCGGTACGGAGGATAAAAATACGTTTGCTACAATAAATAATTTAGTAAGTTAGCATCACAGATAAGTTATATAATATGCATAAATTAGAGAATTTATTTAATATACTTTTACCTGGAAGTGCGCAAACCAGAACGTCTTCCTCTCCTCCGGAGCCTCAGAGTAGTTGATCCAAGGGCCACCGTAGTTGTTCCTCAGAAATTGGCCCAGGCGTCTCTGAACCGACGATGGACGATATCTATACAGAGATAATAATTTAGAATACTGAAAAAGTTAATATACGATGAATAAAGAGAAACACAAATATATACTAAACCATCTAATTGACTTACTTTGTACCGTCGGCCCAAATCTCTGTCCTCGTCTCCTCTGGAGGTGCACATGGAGGATCTTGCTAATGCTGGGACAACGTGGGCACGACCTCCTCGACATGCTCATCTGTCCCCATGGTTCCGTCAGCAGGAGGAACGCTGGATGAGGGTGTACTATCACGCCAAGAACTACTCGTCCCAACAGTCGGAGATGTGAGTGATCGATATACTGGAGTACTGGGCGACGATGATCCGGAACCAACAGTAGGCAGTACCGGAGGAGCACTCTGTCTACCTCGAGACCTATCGAATCCTCCGTGTCATCTTGTCATATCTGATAACAATATATGATGAATATAGAGAAACACAAATATATAGTACATTCTACAGTCGAAATGTGATGCATATCTCAAAGCATTCTACAGTCAAAATATAATACATATATTCGTTAATGGGTACATCTACTTCGTAAATTTTCTAACCTTGATCTATATTCTATAGTCAAAATATAGTTACATTCTACATGCAATATATTTTATTTTCAATCATCTTCAGAAAATTTATCTTGTTCGCCTTCCTCGTTCTCCTCTTCCTCTTCCTCGTCTTCACTTTCATCTACTTCGTCTTCCTCTTCTGATAATTCTACATCTTCTACATTATTACTCGTGTAATGAGTTGTCACGTCCCGATCTCCCGCAGGCAAATCGGCCGTTCCCGCTAGGCGGGAATCACCCTCGCCAGCGCTCCCGCGGAACGATCGCTTGACCCATCCGGGCGTGATGCCGCACGAGCGTGAGCCATGCCCGTGCAAGGCCATGGTTCATTGGCTGGCGGTAAGAGTTCTAAGCCACAGAGTCGCACAGATTGTCCGAGTGTAGCGGAGTCATGAACGCATAGGTGATCGGTAACAGGTTTACTGAGTCGACAATATAGCGGAAGCATTGAAACACAAGTTAAAGTAAAACAAGCTCTTTTATTGATATAAACATGTGTTACAGGCGGCATATAGCCGAGATTATAAGTCGCTCAAGCCTCTCTCTCCGAAACAGTAAAAGCGTGCCAAGTGGCTACAATTGTGGAATAATTGTACAGGCGATGTTCAGGCGAGTTCGGGATATGTTCACAATATTATGTCTTGTATATATGCTTCAGTTCCGGATGCACCGTTGCTTCGGAGTGATCTCCATGCCTTAGCACGCAAGTTGGAGGCATCCGCACCAAACGAGGTTCTCCCGCACCCTGCATACAAACTGGTGGATTATCAGTACATTGAATGCACTGGTGGGGAAGCTACTCGCCCGCTGGACAAATCCAAACACGTAAAACAGGTTCCGTACACAACTATTAAGTTGTCTTTCTAATTGCCTTAGGATCAGTTTCATGCAAATATTGAATAGCCTAACTCGTGTGGCGGTGTGCCGTGCAACATGAGAGAAAACACGGCGAGACTTACCAACTTACCATCTCCTTCCCTGTCCAAGGCAAACATTGAGGCAAATATCGTTAATTCAAGCATGGCAAGTATAAACATTCAGGAGGCATAGCATATGCAAACACGTTGGGTCGTGTCACCACCACATTTTCAGATTAGGACATTTGTATAATTTCACTATTTTGAATAATTATGTATTTAATTAATCTGCTGAGTTTTATAAACTATTTACATGTTGTTAGTTGTGTTTGGTTTAGGTCAAACCCTAGAACTCATTAGGACTATAACCCTAATGACTAAACCCTAGTTTGAAACCCAAATTCTAGACAAACCCTAGAATTCCAATTTTTGGGTTGAACCTCAAACTCTAGAATGACAAAACCTTAGTTAATTAAGTTCCTAATGACCTAACATGGGAGTTTAACCTAAACCTATGCATTAGAAACCCTAACCTAGTTTTTGATATAAAAGGGAGCCACCATTTTCCTTCATGAAGAAAGGAAACCCTAGCCTCCATTAGAGAAAGCCTTTTTCCCACCCCAAATTCGGAATCAAACCCTAGGATTCCATCTTCCATCTCCAAAGCAAAGGGAAGCAAGGACCTTGGGTCAAGGAAACTTGAGAAAGAAGAACCATCATAGGGAACCATCTCCCTATAGGTAAAAATCCAAATTTTAATTCTTTTATTTCTGTTTTTCTGATGTAATGCCCATTAGGAAAACCCCCTACTGTGTGGATCTCGAATTCTAGGGTTTTTGGTGTGCATATGTGTGTTTTCCCTAACTCGTGATCCCTAGTTTTGGGAATATGCATTCTTCAATGGTTTCCCTCATTTACATATAGATATGATTTCGATTTAGGGTTTTAGTTTTGGGTATTCATGGGATCTTAATGTGAAACCCGATTTCAGCCCCTAGGTGTTTGTAGAAATACCCTTAAGGATTTACCTATCTAATCCTTTCTGATATTGCAAGTTTTAATATATAAATATACATATATACACATATATTGCATATGTATTGAATGAGTTGTGTATTTTGGGGAGAATGCACTGTGGGGTTTCACTGTGCACAGTCAGGGAGGATTCTGTTTAGTCGGATTTTAGAGTAGGTATCTGTGTTAGTTCTAAGTGTCTGTGTCCCTGAGTTCTAGTGTATGTGTATCAGTTAGATATCTGTGTGTACATTTGTGTTAAAGTTCAGTGTGTATGTATATGTGTGATCAGTGTACTGTGTAGATACCTATGTGTACCTGTGTCCATGTGTAGCAGTGTGTATAGTTGTTTATGTGTCAGTGAGTTAGTGAAGTGTAGAGGAGAGGGGGGATCTGTGCAGTTTGGACTGAGTAGTGATTCTCAGTGTCCCTGTGTTAAGGTGTGTGAGCAGTCAAATTTAAATGAGGGATTTTAGCTATGAGTTAACCTGTGTTAGGGGTTAAGAGAGGACAGTTCAGTATCTGTGTATCTGTGTGTAAGTTTCAGTGTCGTTCCTGTGTGTGTGATAGAGTGTCTGTGTGTTAGATAGCTAGGTGAGTGTGTTCTCAGTAAGGGGGAAAAACAGAACTGTGTGTGTGTAGGTATGTGCAGTGTGTAGTATATCAGGATTTAGTTCTTGTACAGTGTGTGTGTGTGAGCAATATGCTATGTGTATCAGTATTTGTCTCAAAATTCAGTATATTTATGTGCCTGTGTAGTAGTGTGTGGTGTGTAGTAGTTTGTATTCAGTGAGTTGGTTATAGAAGTTATGTATCAGTGCATATGAGTTCAGTGAGTTAGGATTATGCTAGAAATGTGTGTGTGTGTATGTGTCCCTGTTTTAGGAGTGTCCTAGTGTTCACCTGTGTCTCAGTCAATCAATTACCTGTGCAGTAAGTTAATTTGTGTGTACTAGCAGTATGTGAGTGTGAGTGAGTGAACCTTAAGTGTACCTGTGTGAGTTCACAGTGTAGGAATTAGATTATATTACCTGTGTGTGTGCATGTGCATATGTATCAGTTAGTCAGTGTTGCCTATGTGTCAGTGTTGCCTATGTGTTGATGCGTGTGTGTATAGGATTAAGAAACAACCTGTGTCTACCTGTGTGGTAGTGTGTGTGTGAGTTAGATAGCTAAGTGAGAGTGCATTAGTATTAGTGTGTAGATGAGTAAGGGAGCAGTATGTAGTTCAGTAGCAGAGCATCAGTGTGTGGTGTATGGGGAATTTTCAGTATGCATCTGTACTGTGTAGGTCAGTATAGGAGAACCTATGTGTGTGCAGTGCACTAGTATCAGTGCAGTTTTTGTACTGTGGTAGTAAGGTACCAGTGTGCATCAGTGTCTGTGGAGTAGGTGTGTTAGTGTAGGTGAACCAGTGTTAATGTGTATCAGCTAGGTGAGAGTTTAACTTGTGTATGTGCCAGTGTGAAATTATGTGTGTGTGTGCATCCCTGTTTAAACTAGTGAGTGTGTGTCCCATAAATCCTCAGGTCAGTGAGTCCTATGTGCATTCTAGTGTGTGACTGTGTAATAAGAATTCTGTGTGAAACTGTGTGTGTATCAGTGAGCAGATAAGGTCCCTGTTTTAGGTAGTGTTGTGTAGCTATGTTAGATGTGTGAATTAGTGTCTCAGTAATATATGTATGTGTTTGAGTGATGGATTGCAGTGCAGTAGCAGTTAAGGTAATTGGGGTTGGTAGCCAATATTGATGCAAGGTATATGTTAAGGGTTGTATTAAGATACAAACTAGAAATTATATATATATATAGGAGTTGTTATATACAAATAACGTATAGTATAAAATAGTAGCTAGTATCATACTAGGTACCTTAGCATGATATAGAATTTGACTAGTGGACCTAGTTAACCTAGTCTAGACTTAGCTATGACCTAGAAACCCCATCTTTTTATTTAATTAAACATGTTATTTCCTTAATTCAGTATCTGACATTTATATTCTACAAATAGGTCATTGTGATCCCACTTTGGACACCGATCCTCACACTTTGCTCAGGACCACAGGCGAGTACATTCTCTGACAGTTTTCATTTTGTTGATTACTTCTATAATCTAGTTGTATTACATACTTCATTCCGACACTATGGATACACGGGTTAGCACTCTAGATCCCTATCATGAGGAGTCGTGATTGGAATCCATCGTGCTAGCTGGGGGATGGGGAAATATTAGTAGATTATGTGATCATATCCAACCATCTACATGCATCATAGCTCACCCCACTTCTCACATCGGATGCAGCCTGACCATTTACATGCATCATAGCTGTTATATATGATTAGCCTGACCACTACATGCATCATAGCTGACCATATGGTTAGCCTGACCTACAAGAATCATAGCTAATCATATATAACCAGCCTGATCTAGTCCCAAGCCGATCACATAATAAACTGATATTTCAAACACTTAGCTATATGTCTATTTTATTCAGATTCACTTGTTTTAGCATTCACTGTTTATTGTTTCATTGCTAGATGCTCTATTGCCTATTTATTTCTCCAGTACTTCACATTTTCAGCATATATTCTTATCTTGTATTTCTTATACTGTTTATAGTTTTTGACAATTTAATGAAACTGCTGTTAGTGCTTGTGCTTCGCTCCAATCCTGACTGGATAACATTTTTCAGAGGACCTGGAGAACTTTTGCCCCACTCATTACGGCCCAGGATTAGAGGGAGATTTTACTCCGGAAATCCCAGAGGAGTTGCCTATCCTAGAGGAGATCTTACCTGCCTATACTTAGATTACTTTTTCTGTATTTATTGTTTTAGACTGAGACTGAGTTGTATTTATTATTTTGTGACTTTGTGAGGTCATCTAGACCCAGGACTTGTGTTGCACTTTTGTGATTGGTTTATATAGAACTCTTTTTCCATTCTCTTCGTGTCATTATTTCTTATAGCTTGTGATTGAGTATATTTATAGAACTGTGGATTATTATCATTGTCCTTCGTACGGAGTTGAGACTATTGACAGGATATATATATATATGTTATGTTGAGACCTAGGCAGCGTTCTACCATCGATGCTGCGGCGTAGGCTGGACGTACCCACGACTCATGCCCAAATTTCGGGTGCGGGTCATGACACATTTTTAGTGGTGGCCCATGTAGGTCGAGTCCTAGATTCGCATTAGAGCGATATCGTAGTGGTGCTCGCTTAGAGTATTACTACGAGCCTGTTTTAGGAAATAGGAATTAGGTCGAGGATATGCTCAATCACAATTAGGAATTTTTGATTCTTATAATACTACTCTTAATGATTTTTCCTTTAGAAATTACTGTCCTTCCTTGATGATATCGTATCTATTACCTTAATCGATTCCTTTCGCACTGTCCTCAGGATGCCGTCGAGGACCAGATCGCAGGATCAGCAGCAGCCTCCGAGGCAGATCCAGCAGGCTTGTCACTTCTGTAAGAAGCTAGGTCACCTTTGGAAGAGCTGTAGGATGAGGCGAGGACTTTGTTTGTACTGTGGCACTGCGGGACATCAAGTGAGGGGTTGTCTTCGAACTCCTTATCTTCCCGACCAGTGCGCAAATCCAAATCAAAGAAGTCCAGTTAAGCCACATGTGGGACCGCAGATAGCTCATTATCAGCAGCACCAGACACCAGTTCGAGGACACATCCAGCAGCAACAGCCACAGAGACAGACTTGGCCCACTATCCAGTGTGTGTATTGCAGGAAGATGGGACATACCAGAGACATCTGCAGGAAGAGGTTGGGCACATGTCTGTCCTGCGGATCAATGACACATCAGCTGAGGGATTGCCCTACCATACAGACTCGCCCAGGTCAGGGTGGAGCAGCCGCCCAGAGAGGACCAGACAGGGTACCTGCCGTACCAGGAGGCCAAGAACAGAGAGGACCTCCACTTCCACCGCAGCAGCAGATGTTTGCTCAGCACCGGCAGCAAATAGGTGCACCCCAGGGGCGAGCATACGCCATAGCAGTCGAGGAGGTCGAACCAACAGGAGACTTGATCACAGGTTCAGTTCTTCTCGATTGTATTCTCGTATTTACCTTATTCGACTCTGGCGCTTCCCATAGTTTTGTGTCTATATCTTATGCACTTCGACATCATTTAGAGACAGAACCACTAGCTAGGATTTGCAAGATCATGACTGGTGGAGGTATTATCCTAGTCCGTGATTACTGCAAGGACCGAAGGGTGTCAGTAGGAGGTCGAGAGTTGAGCGTGAGCTTACTCGTCATGCCACTCCCGGGGTACGATATTGTACTCAGAATGGACTGGTTGAGTAGGCATCATGCTACTATAGATTGTTATAGAGGCAGAGAATTATTTCGACCACCAGGAGAGCCGGAGTTCGAGGTCGCCAGAGGAGCAGCGGAGCAGAGCAGGATGCTCAATCACAATTATTGAGAGATTCCTGGGACGACCCTTGAGAATCTTATTATGAATTCCAATTTAATTCCTTTCCCCTTGTTTTCGTCTGTTCTCGCTTGTTGATATTGAGTTTGATTCTTGTTGATCAGTTGTTAAATTTCTGGTATCGTTGTTGAGTGGGTTTTTATATCAAAATAAATTTTACGGGCTAAAATTTACGGTATCATCTGATGACATATATTGATGAGGATAGTGAGAAAGGTAAAACGTCTACTTTGGTTATGGAATCTAGAGTTTATCGCAGCCATACTAGTTGTCATGACAATAACGTAGGAACCTGACTAGGATGTACATATTGTAGTTATGAAACTTAGAGTCTCTCGCAGCCATACCGGTTGGCGTGGCGAGTATTCTAGATGACATGATTATAGGGTTGCATACCTTAGTTACGGAACCTGTCGTTTATCGCACATATGCTTACTGGCGTGACGAGGATTCTGAGTGTCATGATTTCAGACAGACGTGTATGATTATCAGGTTGTATCTTAAATTGGTTCTTAAAGTATCATCTCAATACTTATCTATTTCTGTTATTCCAGGACTTTGTTCCATCGCTTCTTTTCTTTACTAGCAGTAAAGATACCTTCAGTCCTTGATCTAGTTCCTTTGGAGCTTATTTTCTTTGAGGATTCCTTGTTAGTATGATAATTAGTGACTTACAATTTTGTTTGTGTCTTGTATTAGTGTTGACTGAGTGTGACTTATGAGTTTGTAAGTGGTTCTTAGTTGGACATGGGAGCAGTAGACATTAATCTAGAGATACCCATAGCATAGTACCTTGTAGCAATAGTTCTATGATAGGTGTTATTATAGTCAATATTGGTACTATAGGTAGAAGAAGGAGTAAGAGTATCAATGATGGTTCCAAGAGTAAGTGTCAGAATCAGCATGCCAGTCCTGGGTAGTCATTAAAATTTTGTAATTGGATGATCTATGTAAACAATTAAGTATCAAAGAATTGTGTTAAAGATTAATGGAGCATGATGTTCAATTTGATGATTGATACTGGGTGTATCAAGAGTAAAGAAATGTATATGCATAAAGGATTTTAATGAGATGCCATGAGTAGAGAAATATCAAGATTGGTAATGAAAGTTATGAAATGTATCACATATTAGTTTAACAGGCTGTAAAAGGTTAAGGGATATGCTTATACATCAATCGAGATATGGAACCATATACCTGTCCTTGAGATTGAAGTAAGCATGGGTATTATAGAAATTGCAAGAGATCTTAAGTTCTAGTCAATGTGACGAGGTGATCTAATGATGAAGCTAGTGTTACCATACCAATAGTGCTAGTGAGTCTATATCAAGGATTATTGAGAATGGTGCTAATAACAGTAAGTACTACGTGTGATGATAGTTAGATTGGTGTATCAATTAATATAGATAGAAAATTATTGGAGAAAATACATGTGATGATAACCTTGATCATTGGAGGTAATAGTGCAAGCGATTCGGGCAGTACAATTTTAGTACACAGTTATAGACAATAGATGTATTGAGTGCACCTCGAGTATTAGAGACTGTGAGCACTTATATGTATATTTGTGGATTATAAAATTAAAGAGTGGAAATGAATTTTAACTTTGAGAATTATTGAAGAGTTGAGATTTATGTCATTAAAATTTTTTGAGGGTTCAAATTTTGATTCCATAAACATGGTCAAGGCTACAAAGATTTTAGAAGTGATTAAAATTTTATTTCGATGTTGAGTATCTGACTTTGAGGGTTCAAATTTTATTTCGATGTTGAGTATCGGTCCCAGTGCCTCGGTGACCGTCCGCGGAACTCAACATAACATACCTTGTGCACACAAGTTGTCCGCGACTATGCAGGTCAGGGTCTATCCTTTTTCCATAGCTTGATGTGATAATCATGAAACTTAAACTTATTCTGAACGAGCATATTGCTCCATGTGCTGGGATTCCATCAGTACATAATACGATCCTCGTTCAGATGCATACATAGCATGATTATCATTCAAGTGTGTTTCATGTTCAGTATTCATTCTTACTTAATGCATTCCCCTGGTTCGGGGATATGCCTTGGGTGACCTAACGGTCCTGGATACTTGCAGGTTCATTCAGGCACGGAACAACTAAGTAGTAGTCTTCCGGGGTTTGGATGAAAACATGGCAATATACAAGCAGATAAGCATGCGTTTCTAAGGAACATAAGTAAACACGTTTGCTCGGACCCGAAGGTAAGCCGAGAGATGAAACTGTTAGGGACTTAGCATGCGAGGGTCTGAATACAAGCAGTATTTCAATTTCCATGTTCTAGCATAGGCAATATAAGTTAGGATTATTCCCTTAGCTAGGTGCGTTGGATTTATTAGCATGCAGGTGTGAATCACCTAGCGACTAGCATGAATATTCCAGATTTTATGTGTGCTGGCTAAGCAAAGAGAAGTTCACCGTAGCCACCCACCTTAGCGATGATTTACCTCGGTAGAGCGATACGTCAAGCGAGCCTCTGAAAGCCTAAGCCGGATTCCTGTAGGGACAAGTCTAGATATCCTTTGCTTCTCGTTCGAGGCAAAGCGGGTCGGGACAGTTGCACTTTTGCCGTTTGAGACGGCAGTCCGCTTGAGCGGAACGGGGTGTTACATCCTACCCAACTCAGAAAAAGTCTCGTCCTCGAGACTTACTGAGGACAAGCAGTAATCTAGGGTTGAGGCAATCCTAGACAAGTCGTTGTACTTGTTCATTTGGATATTCACTTGCACAAGCTTCGAAATCAGCATATCGCTTAGACTGGATCGTGTGCACTTTCGAAGGGCCCCTCTAGCGTGAACACGTCAACCAGCTTAGTGATAGCGAAGTCTTAGCACTCGAGTTTACCTTTTCTTAAGTCTTGGATGGTGCACTAGTTCAAGGCGTCCCTCGAATAGATGTATTCAACCAAACTTAGAGTTAGTAAAAATCGGACAAGCTACTAGCGATACTCTCAAGGGTTCGCACAGGTTGGCACAAAGGTGTAAGCCCCCTGATTTTTAGAATTTTAAATTTAGATTTTTTCCCCAAATTATCTGAATTTTTGGGAATCGTGACCTAGGCCTTTGTCGATTCAAGGATTTCAATTGTGGTTAATTCATATTAAAATATTATGGAAATAATATTTTATGGTGTAAAATGGAAAACCGGGCATGTGGTATTTTTCGGTGAATTTATTGGACTCCGGAATCATTTTTAAAGCCCTAGAAACTAATTTAGAATTTAACCGAATTAAATCCGTGCCAACGCCCGACATCCCCATGAGAGCCGAAGCCCAGCCCAAGGAGCGTTGACCATGTCACGACCCGCACCCGGTTTAGGGGCACGAATGCGTAGGTACGTCCAGCCTACGCCGCAGCATCGGCGGTAGAACGCTGTCTAGGTCGAGTACTATCTAACAATCTCACGCTAGTATCCAACTCCATAAGGAGACTCGGATGATACTATAAAATATCAACAACATACTCAATCACAACTACAGCACGATAGGAATTTGAAGAAGTAAAAGAAAACAACACAAGTCTAAAGACAACATAATCATACCTGCAATCATTAACTTCCAATCCCCAAGTGTGTCGGAACCAGCCTACTAAGGTCACAGTCTGGAAAAATATTTTCCAGTCAGGAAGGAGCAAAGTACATCTCTAAATAGCAGTTCTATATAAATGACATAAACTATGTAGCAGTTCTAGATGGAAACATACCAGATGCATGTATAGGTACGAGAAATGTACAATGAAAGAAATACTGAAAATACTGTAAGTAACTGCAGGAAAAGAAATAATATGTCCAAGAGCAAGAATTCTATGACTAAGTGTGTGAGTACTAGCTTTAACATGTGATCGGCTTGGGAACTTGATCAGGCTGGTTACATGTGATTAGCTATGATTCATGGAAGGTCAGGCTAACCGTTGGTTAGCTATGATGCATGGAGAGGTCAGGCTAATCACACGTAACAGCTATGAGGCATGGAGATGGTCAGGCCGCACCCGACGTGAGATGTGGGGTGAGCTATGATGCATGGATAGTTGGGTATGATCACATATCTACACTAAAGTACTCCCCAAACCCCCGATTGGTATAGTAGATCCAATCATGGTACGCTATGGCACGGGATTCCCTAAGGAAGGTAGCAAATCTCCCCGGGAATTAGTGTCTGTACATGCACAAGATATCAAGGAAACAAGTCTCGTACAAGCTACACCACGAATAAGGAATAACATCTCATGACGAGATCCGTGTATACCAATCCGTGTAACCATCGTGTCAAGATCATGGATATTTACACTAGATACAGTGAACATAGGAGATATCATAAATTAGAAACTAATCAGAGAATGTACTCGCCTTTGGTCCTTAGCTGGTGAATACCGAGGTCCTGTTCCAGAGTGTCCCCTGGGTAAACCAACAGTCCTATAAACATATCACAAGCAAAACCATATTTGCATCAGGTGCTACACTAACACATCACAAATACATGAACTCAGGGCTCTGCCAGGCATGGCTCTAGTCAACTAGGGTCATCTAGTAGGGATACGTATATAAATACACATATTATTAATTATCATTAATACTTACAATATATATTCATGCATCAATTTAAATGTATTTACAATATATATATATATATCTTTTAAATACATATTTGATTCATACTAGTTGAACATTATATATATATACTCATACATATGCTAAAATACATTTTAAAAATATATATGTATATTGTCAATGTTATTATTAAAATATATACTAATACTAGTACATCACCTTAAATACATATACAATACGAAAATATAAACCTACATACATATATATATTTACCAAAATACGTATTAAATTAATATGTACATTACCAATATATTATAGGAAATTACTAAACTAGTTATATTTAAATAAAACAAATTACATTAATTTCCAAACTAATTACAAATTACTAATTTATTAAGAAATTACTAACTGGTTATTAATTAACTAATTAATCTAATTAATGATTACTAAATTAACTAAACTAATTATAAATTAAAACAGTAAAACTAATCATGTTGTATTTATTAAACTAGTTACATGAATTTACTAAGTTAATTATATGAATTTACTAGACTAATACATATTAATAAAATCAATTTGTATAAATACCCAAATTACATATTAATATAAACTAATTATATTAATATAACCAAATTACATTAATTAACTAATTATATAAAATAACTAATCATATATACTAACAGATTATATAATTTAATTAACTAATTATAAATTAACTATTACGATACATTAACTATTTATTAAACTTTAACTAATTACAATTTAATTAACTTAAACTATATACAAATTAACCAACTTAAACTATATACTAATACATAACTAAACTAAATTAATTAAAACTACTTATAACTAATTTACTTACTAATTACAGTCAGAACAGAAAGGGGGAAAGAGGGAAAGAGGGAAAGGAGAGAGGGCTCACACAGGGGATTTCCGTCGCCGGTGCGGTGGGGCTCCGTCGAGCAGGGCGTCGGCGCGGCTGCGACAGGGCGGCGACGGCGGCTTCGTTCCAGCGGCGCTCGACGGATCTGGGCGTCCACCGGCGGATCTGGCTCGAGGGGCGGTGGAGAACCGAGGGCGGCGTCGACCCCGAGAGCGGCGGATGTTCGGGGAACCGGTCGAAGACCCAGGCGGTCACCGGCGGCGATCGACTCGAGACTCCAGGTGGTGGTGGCAGGCGGCCAGATCGAGGAGGCGGCGGTGACGACGTCGACTCCGGGCGGCGGCTTCGAGTCTAGGGTTAGGGCTGGTCGGTTCTGTGCGTCGGGGTCGTGTCCGGGGCTGGACACGGCAGTCTGGTGTCTGTGGGGGAAACGTGTCCGGGTCTGCCGGACACGGGGATGCTGTTGTACAGTGGAGGAGGTGGATGTGTCCGGTGTGTCGGACACGGAAAAATCTGATTGTAACGTTGTAACCGGACACAGGAAAATGAATGGATACGGTGGGACACCCGGGGTCGGACCCGAGGCCATCACGGCTGACACGGATGCTGGACACACGGACACGAGCACACAAAAATGGTGATGGATTTGGCTTGTGGGAATTTGTGGAGGCTATCTAGAAATTTGGAGATTAGGGTTTCTTGGGAAATGTCAGAATGAGAACTTAAATAGGGAGAAGGGTGTGGGATAAAGGGTTGCGGGTTGGCCCAATAATGAATGGCCCAGAATTAAATATAAAAAGGTTTCTCATGTGGGAAAAATGAGGGTGTGGGCTAGTTAATAGGAAATGAAAATTTGAAAAAATAAAAATAAAGATTATATTTTCAGAAATATTTTTAGGAAAGCTAGCAAATTTTCAATTTGCTACTAATTAATACATTTTGCAAAATCTTAGAAAGTATGACATTTATTTTATTTACTATCCAAAAATTCATTTTACTTTATGAACTAGTCTTTTAAATAACTATTTAGTTAAAACAATAATGTTATGATTCAAGCCAATAAATATTTGAAACTAGAAATATATATATTATTATTTATGTACTTATTTTATAAGAAAGCGACATTTATGAAAAAATGATTTTTATACAAGATTTTTAAATTATCTTCTACAATCAAACATCGTTCAAATCCTAATAAAAATTTCAAGGAGAAATATTTTATAAAACTTGATATTTTTAAAATAAATTAAAATCTAATTATTTTGGAAATTGGAAATCGGAGGTTACAAGTCTATCCACCTTAGAAAAATTTCGTCCTCGAAATTTTAGGGATGACTAGGATAGAAAAAAAATTTGTTGTTCATAATGATGAATATATCATTGAAAAAATATTTCTATAAGGAAAATATTTACCAAACAGAAGGAAACATGAAGAAAAAGAAAATATGGTTTAAGACAGGAATGACTTGAAGGAATCATGGCTCGGCCTTGAATCCTCTAGAAGGTTTAGGTTTTGGGAAGTAGACACGATCACAAAAAACAGATAATTGGAATAATGCACGTTACCTTTTCAAAGTAACTAAACCAAGGAAGACCTAGTATAAAGAATGGTATAGACATGAAAGTTATGGCTAATTCGAAAGATACGGTCGACAATTTGATTTAAGAAACTTAAATACATCCTTCAGAATGTAATCAAGAGACATATAATCGCCTTTCTTGATTCTAGGAAAAATAGTAGTCTTTACTACCTTCTGAAAATAATCCTTCCTTTTTATCCTCGTTCATCTTACTTTTCTCAATCTTGTGATTCATCATTAACTAATATCTATAAAAGTTTCAAATTCCACAAACTTTATTAGATTAGATCTTAGAATTTCTGAATCAAAATTTATCATCAAATTCGAGTTTGTTTATCTTAACATCAACTATACCTCGATTATTTTCTTCGATTTCAAATGTTACTGTCATGGTCAAGATTTAATTTAAATCACAACCTCAATATACCATGATCTTACCTTACGACCTTCAATTATATGATCCCATAATCAATTATATTATAATCTTCTTTACCATGAGCTTCATTTCATTCCATATTTCTTTATCCGTATGTATAATGTTTCCGAACTTTGAACTAATATTTTTTTTTCATCCTCTGAATTTATTATCCCAATGTAAAATTTTTACTACTCAAATCCTCAATATTTTAATTGAATTCCAGTCGTATCATAATCTCCTCAAATTTTAAGTAAATAACTAAATACAAAATTTACTATCCAATCCTTTTAATTGAAATCCAATCACTGCATATTTATAAAACTTAAAAATCTGCATCCCAAAATTTAACTTTAAACACTCATCAATCATCTAACTCAAATTCAATTGATGCTTATTCCAATCTAATTCCTCATCCCAAGAATTTAATTTGACACTATTCCATTTACGATTTTATTTCCTGCTTTTCTTCTTCCTCAATACTCAACGATGCGATGCTTCCAGTATCTTCAATGCAACATTCATACTATATAAAATTTCTATCTTGCAATCAAATAGATAAAATGATAATCTCTCAAATTTCTCAAATTTTTAATAATCAATTCAATCATATCAAGACCTCCTTAAAATTAATAAATCCTCAAATTTTGGCTCTGTGAATTTCTTAATTCTCCCTTTAAGTAAATGTTTGTCCTCGAATTTCAATCATACCTCGATTTTCATAAAATCAATGATCCATCAACTCCGTTATAACAACCCCTAAATTCTTTATTTAATTTAATGTTCATCCACAAATTTAATCCTCTTGTCTCTTTTTGTCAGTCATAATCTCGTCATAGATCTTTGCTACGGTGAAAACCCAATGATCATGGTTTAAGAAAACTCTACCTACAGCCATGCAATTTAAGAAAATATAGGTCATGTGTCTTTTGTCATGGTATTTCAGTCTCTGTTAGGGGTACTACTAGTGATATTCTAACAAGAAAATCATGCATGTGAACCACAGTACTAGGAAAATCAACCAATCAATCGAAAGACGAAAGAAAAGGAACATTAGGAAGGAAGAAGGATCATGTTAACATATTACTTGTAGTGTCTACTATCTCTAACAAACACTTAACTTTAGCACACTAACAAATTCCTATTCATGTACACTTGTACCCATATCAACTAATCATATATTAATATTCATATCTCTCATCTACCAAAAATTAATCCTCAAAATAATTGTCAAGGTTTAACTTCCCGATCAACTTAAAATAAATGTATATACCTCCTCAAAATTAGATACTTCACATCGAAATAAAAATTTAATCACTTCAAAAATCTTTGTAGCCTTAACTATGTTTATTGAATCAAATTTAAATCCTCAATATTTTAATTATATAAAATCTCAACTCCTTAAAAATTCTAAAAAATTTGAAATTCATTTCCACCTTTTAATTTATAACTCCTCGATGTACATATTAGTGCTCACGGTCTCTGATACTCAAGGTGCACTCAATACCTCTATTGTCTAGAACTGTGTACTAAATTTGTACTGCCCGAATCACTTGCACTATTACCTCCAATGATCAAGGTTATCATTAATTGTGTTTTCCTTCATGATTTCAATTATGTCAATTGGTATATCATCTAATTATCAACACACAGAGTGCTTACTGTTACTAACGTCATCCTTGACTAATCCCCGATATAGAATCATTAGCACTCTTGGTATTTATATCACTAGCTTCATTAATGGATCATTCATCAAGCTCATTATATCTCATGATTACATGTATCTACTATAACACTCATGTTTCTTTACTCTCATGGGTATGTGTATGGTTCCTCATCTCGATGGTTGTATATGTTTTTCCTTCAATCCTTTAAAGCCTATTAAACTAATCCGTGATACGCTTCACAACTTCCATTACTAATCCTGATATCTCCCTACTTATGACATCTCATTAAACCCTTTATACATATACATTTCTTTACCTTTAACATTTTTGATATCAATCATCCAATTGGACATCATGCTCCATAAATCCTTAACACAATTCCCGGATACTTAATCGTTTACATAGATCACTCAATTACATAATCATGATTATCCAGGACGGGTAATTGGCTCTGATACTAACTCTGAGAACTATCACTGATACTCTATACTCTCCTTAACTCTCAGTCTCTAATGACACTACTCCTAGAATCATTGGTACAAGGTACTATACTAAGGGCTAACTCTAGATTAAAGCCTACTGCTCACATGTCCAACTAAGAAACACTTACAACTCACTAGCAACACAGTCAATACTAATACAAGACACAACAAAATTACAAGCCACTAATTATCATACTTACCAAGAAATCCTCAAGGAATAGGAGTTCAAAGACTGAATTGAGGGCAGAAGGTATCTTTACTGCTAGTAAAGAAAGAAGCGGTGGAACAAAGTCCTGGAATAACAGCAATAGATAAGTCTTGAGATGATATTTTAAGAACCAATTTAAGATACAACCTGATAATCATACACGTCTATCCGAAATCATGACACTCAAAATCCTCGCCACGCCAGTAAGCATAGATGCGATAAACGACAGGTTCCGTAACTAGATATGCAACCCTATAATCATGCCATCTAGAATCCTCGCCACACCAACCGGTATGGCTACGAGAAACTCTAAATCTCATAACTAAGGTATGTACATCCAAGTTAGGTTCCTACGTTCTCGTCACGACAGCTAATATGGCTGCGATAAATTCTAGGTTCCATAACCAAAGTAGACGTTTTACCTTCCTCACTGTCCTCATCAATATATGTCATCAGATGATACCATAAATTCTAGTCCGTAAAAAACTCATCTCAATTTGAAATCAACTCAACAACGATACCAAGAATTTAAGTTAACAACTGGTCAACAAGAATCAAACTCAACAATGATGCCAAGAATTTAATTTAATAACTGCTCAACCAGACTCAAGTTCAGTAACAACAAGCGAGAGCGGACGGAAACAAGGAAAAAGATTTAAATTGGAAACAAGATTCTCATGGGGTCATCCCAGGAAATCTTTCAAGAATTTGTGATTGAGTATCCTCTCTCATCCTAGTATCCTATGTCCTATATTCAATAGCAGGTACGCAGTAGTATAACAAAGATGCCACACTACTACGACATCGCACATCTCGCGAAGTCTGACCTGCATGGGCCACCACTAAAACGTGTCACGACCCGCACCCGGTTTAGGGGCACGAATGCGTGGGTACGTCCAGCCTACGCCGCAGCATCGGCGGTAGAACGTTGTCTAGGTCGAGTACTATCTAACAATCTCACGCTAGTATCCAACTCCATAAGGAGACTCGGATGATACTATAAAATATCAACAACATACTCAATCACAACTACAGCACGATAGGAATTTGAAGAAGTAAAAGAAAACAACACAAGTCTAAAGACAACATAATCATACCTGCAATCATTAACTTCCAATCCCCAAGTGTGTCGGAACCAGCCTACTAAGGTCACAGTCTGGAAAAATATTTTCCAGTCAGGAAGGAGCAAAGTACATCTCTAAATAGCAGTTCTATATAAATAACATAAACTATGTAGCAGTTCTAGATGGAAACATACCAGATGCATGTATAGGTACGAGAAATGTACAATGAAAGAAATACTGAAAATACTGTAAGTAACTGCAGGAAAAGAAATAATATGTCCAAGAGCAAGAATTCTATGACTAAGTGTGTGAGTACTAGCTTTAACATGTGATCGGCTTGGGAACTTGATCAGGCTGGTTACATGTGATTAGCTATGATTCATGGAAGGTCAGGCTAACCGTTGGTTAGCTATGATGCATGGAGAGGTCAGGCTAATCACACGTAACAGCTATGAGGCATGGAGATGGTCAGGCCGCACCCGACGTGAGATGTGGGGTGAGCTATGATGCATGGATAGTTGGGTATGATCACATATCTACACTAAAGTACTCCCCAAACCCCCGATTGGTATAGTAGATCCAATCATGGTACGCTATGGCACGGGATTCCCTAAGAAAGGTAGCAAATCTCCCCGGGAATTAGTGTCTGTACATGCACAAGATATCAAGGAAACAAGTCTCGTACAAGCTACACCACGAATAAGGAATAACATCTCATGACGAGATCCGTGTATACCAATCCGTGTAACCATCGTGTCAAGATCATGGATATTTACACTAGATACAGTGAACATAGGAGATATCATAAATTAGAAACTAATCAGAGAATGTACTCGCCTTTGGTCCTTAGCTGGTGAATACCGAGGTCCTGTTCCAGAGTGTCCCCTGGGTAAACCAACAGTCCTATAAACATATCACAAGCAAAACCACATTTGCATCAGGTGCTACACTAACACATCACAAATACATGAACTCAGGGCTCTGCCAGGCATGGCTCTAGTCAACTAGGGTCATCTAGTAGGGATACGTATATAAATACACATATTATTAATTATCATTAATACTTACAATATATATTCATGCATCAATTTAAATGTATTTACAATATATATATATATATCTTTTAAATACATATTTGATTCATACTAGTTGAACATTATATATATATACTCATACATATGCTAAAATACATTTTAAAAATATATATGTATATTGTCAATGTTATTATTAAAATATATACTAATACTAGTACATCACCTTAAATACATATACAATACGAAAATATAAACCTACATACATATATATATTTACCAAAATACGTATTAAATTAATATGTACATTACCAATATATTATAGGAAATTACTAAACTAGTTATATTTAAATAAAACAAATTACATTAATTTCCAAACTAATTACAAATTACTAATTTATTAAGAAATTACTAACTGGTTATTAATTAACTAATTAATCTAATTAATGATTACTAAATTAACTAAACTAATTATAAATTAAAACAGTAAAACTAATCATGTTGTATTTATTAAACTAGTTACATGAATTTACTAAGTTAATTATATGAATTTACTAGACTAATACATATTAATAAAATCAATTTGTATAAATACCCAAATTACATATTAATATAAACTAATTATATTAATATAACCAAATTACATTAATTAACTAATTATATAAAATAATTAATCATATATACTAACAGATTATATAATTTAATTAACTAATTATAAATTAACTATTACGATACATTAACTATTTATTAAACTTTAACTAATTACAATTTAATTAACTTAAACTATATACAAATTAACCAACTTAAACTATATACTAATACATAACTAAACTAAATTAATTAAAACTACTTATAACTAATTTACTTACTAATTACAGTCAGAACAGAAAGGGGGAAAGAGGGAAAGAGGGAAAGGAGAGAGGGCTCACACAGGGGATTTCCGTCGCCGGTGCGGTGGGGCTCCGTCGAGCAGGGCGTCGGCGCGGCTGCGACAGGGCGGCGACGGCGGCTTCGTTCCAGCGGCGCTCGACGGATCTGGGCGTCCACCGGCGGATCTGGCTCGAGGGGCGGTGGAGAACCGAGGGCGGCGTCGACCCCGAGAGCGGCGGATGTTCGGGGAACCGGTCGAAGACCCAGGCGGTCACCAGCGGCGATCGACTCGAGACTCCAGGTGGTGGTGGCAGGCGGCCAGATCGAGGAGGCGGCGGTGACGACGTCGACTCCGGGCGGCGGCTTCGAGTCTAGGGTTAGGGCTGGTCGGTTCTGTGCGTCGGGGTCGTATCCGGGGCTGGACACGGCAGTCTGGTGTCTGTGGGGGAAACGTGTCCGGGTCTGCCGGACACGGGGATGCTGTTGTACAGTGGAGGAGGTGGATGTGTCCGGTGTGTTGGACACGAAAAAATCTGATTGTAACGTTGTAACCGGACACAGGAAAATGAATGGATACGGTGGGACACCTGGGGTCGGACCCGAGGCCATCACGGCTGACACGGATGCTGGACACACGGACACGAGCACACAAAAATGGTGATGGATTTGGCTTGTGGGAATTTGTGGAGGCTATCTAGAAATTTGGAGATTAGGGTTTCTTGGGAAATGTGAGAATGAGAACTTAAATAGGGAGAAGGGTGTGGGATAAAGGGTTGCGGGTTGGCCCAATAATGAATGGCCCAGAATTAAATATAAAAAGGTTTCTCATGTGGGAAAAATGAGGGTGTGGGCTAGTTAATAGGAAATGGAAATTTGAAAAAATAAAAATAAAGATTATATTTTCAGAAATATTTTTAGGAAAGCTAGCAAATTTTCAATTTGCTACTAATTAATACATTTTGCAAAATCTTAGAAAGTATGACATTTATTTTATTTACTATCCAAAAATTCATTTTACTTTATGAACTAGTCTTTTAAATAACTATTTAGTTAAAACAATAATGTTATGATTCAAGCCAATAAATATTTGAAACTAGAAATATATATATTATTATTTATGTACTTATTTTATAAGAAAGCGACATTTATGAAAAAATGATTTTTATACAAGATTTTTAAATTATCTTCTACAATCAAACATCGTTCAAATCCTAATAAAAATTTCAAGGAGAAATATTTTATAAAACTTGATATTTTTAAAATAAATTAAAATCTAATTATTTTGGAAATTGGAAATCGGAGGTTACAGACCCAGCCCAAATCCTAGGTCTAACCCTAGTCCAATTTCTGTAATGTATAAATACCTATTTTTCCTAAGTTTTCCCCACAAAGAAAAGAAAAAAAAAATCCTAATCCCTAATTTCAAATTACCTAACCCTGACCCTAACCCTAGCCGTAAGCCACCCTCGGCCGACCCCTCTCCGGCACCGCCCGGACACGCCGCCGCCCTCCACGCCTCACCGGAGAACCCTCCTCTCCGCCCTAGCCGCTGCCTCGTTCCCGCTCGTCCTCCCCAGCCTGCAGACTCCGCCGCCGGACACCCCCTCAGCCCGCGCCGGTCACAGTCAACCTCCCCCTCCGCCTGTCTTCCTCCTCCAGTCGTCGACTCCGACTTCCTTCCCCGCGCTGTCCGCCCCGACTGCAACACCTTCCTCCGCCATCCTCTCGACAGCCACGCCGTCGCAGACCCGACTCCTTCGCCAGAACCCTGGACGACTCCCCCGCCGCTCGACGACTCCGCCGCGTCCACCACTCGGCTCCCCCGCCTCTCGACGAGACTCCTCCGCCCAGCAGCTCGACTCCTCCCGATCGTCTCCTCTGCTCGCCTCTCCCTGAGCCCCGCCTCGCCGTGCCCTAGCCCCTTCGGTGCCCCGCTGACACGGACACGATAGGACCCGACGCAGCAGCTCCTCAACCCGCTGACCTAGCCCCGGACACAGCACCAGTACAGGACACGCGAAGACACGGCAGATTTGACGCTCGAACACGTCTCGGACACAGGAAATCAGATTCATGGGGCCCTGTTCAGGTAGCGTTTTCTCTCACCTCGTAAATCCGTTTTCAATTCCGTCAATTGCGTTACGAAGCCTGTATGACCCTCTCGGTGCCCGTGCAACCTGCTCGGTGCATCGCGTCCTGTGGTGATCGCAAACCGCGATCCAAAAACAGGAAAACCAACGCCCCGATTCACCCCGGAACTGGGTACGCCCCGCCAAACGGGACGACTTGGTCGCACGCGGTCTATACCGAACTGTGCGCGATATTGATACGGTCGTGTGGGATTTCACAGAAGTCGATTTGGAGGTGCGTGCACCCCGGAATCAACGCGTATCCGCCGACGACACCCCGTATCCGTCTTTTCTGGAACATGCTGTAACTTTGTGTACACTCGTCGGATCGAGACGAAACTTGCGCCATCGGACTCGTAGCAATACGCTAGTCCTGTGAGCCAAGTTTGGTTCGATTCTGAGAACGTTGACAAAATCGTGTGTCGTGGGCCCCACAGGTTCCACCCGACGGGCAATTTTGTGATCGGCTCATCGGAATCCAATTCTGGAAGTTCCGTTGGGTTTGTATCATCGTTCCTGACTTGTTGACACTGAGTTTGCGGAATTTGGAGACCGTTGACCCTGACACGCTTTTCGGTGCAAAGTGGCCCCCAGGTGGACCCCGCTTTGGCCCGGAAATGTCATTTTTGCCCTTGTGTCCAAATTGGACTCAAGGACAGGCATTTTTAGCTATTTGATATTTTCTGAATCTAATGGTGATGTTTATTTCAGCAACCGGAGAAGTATCTGCGGATCATACTGAGACCAGAGCTACAGTTGGAACCAGGACCCCAGGCAAGTGTACCTTGCCAAACCTTGCAGTTCTTGTTGCATATTTCCTTGCTTATTTATATTGTTGTGCATGCTTAACCTAGGACCGTGTGACGTACTTAGCGTCCGATTATCAGTCGGGTGCCGATACTGTACGCAGTGTTGGGTACTGTCATCTAGAGATGGACATTCGTGACACTTTATTCTCGTACTTGTCTTATCAAGTACCATATGACCCAGGACACTTGACACTATTCATGAGACAGGATTTTCCCGAGATATTCGTGGTGATTCTGTATAGGATGCAGGACATGGACATTATATTCTTAGATACTTTATGACTTATTGCATTAGCTATGATCCCGCTTGACATGGACATGAGACGTTATGGTCATGATATGCGTGATTACATTGGGTGGGGAGAGACACACAGGCCACAGGTTGATTTTATATATTATGACCGCGTCTCAGTCTTTCTTTGAGCTAGACGACTACTGGCGTCTCAGTCTCACGCTGAGCTAGACGACCACATGATATCACTGCTACCGGCTCCCCGATACAGAGCTTGTAGTGGCTTCAGCCTGAGTTCTAGTGCTGCTCTCATATTGCATATCACTTAGATGGTTACATATTTACCCTATTGCTTTATTTATTTCATTATCTGCTGCACTGCATTTATTTTGGCATGAGCTTTCTTGTACCTTGCTATGTCCCCTGAGGACCTGGATCCGGATTATGTCCCCAGATATTGCAGACGAGATCTACCCAGAGTTGTACAGTACAGGAGCATTAGCAGAAGCAGGTGCCTACATTGGAGCAGTACCAGGACCAGAGGGCGGGATCGTACCAGAGGACTTCTCCTGGGTATTGGTTTGAGATACTCATTTACTTCTGTTCCTATTTACTTTACTTCCAGTCTATTGCATTATTGTATTAGACTTGTTCTCGGATTGTTCTCCGAGACTCTTTATTGAGATATGCTAGATTATATTTACTTGCATTATTCTGGCATTTGATCTGTGATTATCTGTTGTGGATGAGATTAGTATAGACTGAGACATGTATTATTGGACCTGCTTATTGTTATATTACAGCTTAAGTATGCCCTGATGGATCCATTAAATTGGGTTGTCCATCGGTGCGTACTGCTGGCCATTATCACGCGTCTGGTCCCTCGGTATTTTGGGACTGGGGCGTGACAAAAGGCCACTCGCAGCATACAACCAGACAAGCAATCATATCATTCAAAATGCATTTTGAAAGTATGTAGACTTATTGTTGGAACATCCCATCGAGGCATTGAGAGAGAGCGTGCACATAACCCATGAACGAGCTTTCGAAACAGAGATATCGAATCGAAGTCCAAAGACGTAGAAGCCAGGCTCTGATACCAACATGTCACGCCCCGATCTTCCGCAGGCAAATTGGCCGTTCCCGCTAGGCGGGAATCACCCTCGCCAGCGCTCCCGCGGAACGATCGCTTGACCCATCCGGGCGTGATGCCGCACGAGCGTGAGCCAAGCCCGTGCAAGGCCATGGTTCATTGGCTGGCGGTAAGAGTTCTAAGCCACAGAGTCGCACAGATTGTCCGAGTGCAGCGGAGTCATGAACGCATAGGCGATCGGTAACAGGTTCACTGAGTCGACAATATAGCGAAAGCATTGAAACACAAGTTGAAGTAAAATAAGCTCTTTTATTGATATAAACATGTGTTACAGGCGGCGTATAGCCGAGATTACAAGTCGCTCAAGCCTCTCTCTCTGAAACAGTAAAAGCGTGCCAAGTGGCTACAATTGTGGAATGATTGTACAGGCGATGTTCAGGCGAGTTCGGGATATGTTCATAACATTATGTCTTGTATATGTGCTTCAGTTCCGGACGCACCGTTGCTTCGGAGTGATCTCCACGCCTTAGCACACACGTTGGAGGAATCCGTACCGAATGAGGTTCTCCCGCACCCTGCATACAAACTGGTGGATTATCAGTACATTGAATACACTGGTGGGGAAGCTACTCTCCCGCTCGACAAATCCAAACAAGTAAAATAGGTTTCGTGCACAACTATTAAGTTGTCTTTCTAATTGCCTTTGGATCAGTTTTATGCAAATATTGAATAGCCTAACTCGTGTGGCGGTGCGCCGTGCAACATGAAAGGAAATACGGCGAGACTTACCATATCCTTCCCTGTCCAAGGCAAACATTAAGGCAAACATCGTTAATTCAAGCATGGCAAGTATAAACATTCAGGAGGCATAGCATATGCAAACACGTTGGGTCATTTTAACATGATCGTTCAGGTGTTCAGTTATTTCTTGATGCAATGACTCGCACACGGATAGCCGCTAAGCGAGGATGACTTATCTATATGAACATGAGTCGCTGGCATAGCCATAAAGGACCGTTTAGTCTCAGGGCGAAGTGACATGCAACGCGGGTGGCGAGCCCCACTGCATAACACTTGCCGGGTAACATACGACTATACATACGTCCCGTCCGGATCGGATCGGTCCCAGTGACCCGGTGACCGTCCGCGAAACTCAACATAACATACCTTGTGCACACAAGTTGTCCGCGACTATGCAGGTTAGGGTCTATCCTTTTTTCATAGCTTGATATGATAATCATAAAACTTAAACTTATTCTGAACGAGCATATTGCTCCACGAGCTGGGATTCCATCAGTACACAACACGATCCTCGTTCAGACGCATACATAGCATGATTATCATTCAAGTGTGTTTCACGTTCAGTATTCATTCTTACTTAATGCATTCCCCTGGTTCGGGGATATGCCTTGGGTGACCTAACGGTCCCGAATACTTGCAGGTTCATTCAGGCACGGAACGACTACGTAGTAGTCTCCCGGGGTTTGGATGAAAATATGGCAATATACAAGCAGACAAGCATGTGTTTCTATGGAACATAAGTAAACACGTTTGCTCGGACCTGAAGGTAAGCCGAGAGATGAAACCGTTAGGGACTTAGCATGCGAGGGTCTGAATACAAGCAGTATTTTAATTTCCATGTTCTAGCATAGGCAATATAAGTTGGGATTATTCCCTTAGCTAGGTGCGTTGGATTTATTAGCATGCAGGGGTGAATCATCTAGCGACTAGCATGAATATTCCAGATTTTATGTGTACTGGCTAAGCAAAGACAAGTTCACCGTAGCCATCCACCTTAGCGATGATTTGCCTCGGTAGAGCGATACGTCAAGCGAGCCTCTGAAAGCCTAAGCCGGATTTCTGTAGGGACAAGTCTGGATATCCTTTGCTTCTCGTTCGAGGCAAAGTGGGTCGGGATAGTTGCACTTTTGCCGTTTGAGACGGCAGTCCGCTTGAGCGGAACGGGGTGTTATATCCTACCCAACTCAGAAAAAGTCTCGTCCTCGAGACTTACTGAGGACAAACAGTAATCTAGGGTTGAGGCAATCCTAGACAAGTCGTTGTACTTGTTCATTTGGATATTCACTTGCATAAGCTTCGAAATCAACATATCGCTTAGACTGGATCGTGCGCACTTTCGAAGGGCCCCTCTAGCGTGAACATGTCAACCAGCTTAGTGATAGCGAAGTCTTAGCACTCGAGTTCACTTTTTCTTAAGTCTTGGATGGTGCACTAGTTCAAGGCGTCCCTCGAATAGATGCATTCAACCAAACTTAGAGTTAGTAAAAATCGGACAAGCTACTAGCGATACTCTCAAGGGTTCGCACAGGTTGGCACAAAGGCCACTCGCAGCATACAACCAGACAAGCAATCATATCATTCAAAATGTATTTTGAAAGTATGTAGACTTATTGTTGGAACATCCCATCGAGGCATTGAGAGAGAGCGTGCACATAACCCACGAACGAGCTTTCGAAACAGAGATATCGAATCGAAGTCCAAAGGCGTAGAAGCCAGGCTCTGATACCAACATGTCACGCCCCGATCTCCCGCAGACAAATTGGCCGTTCCCGCTAGGCGGGAATCACCCTCGCCAGCGCTCCCGCGGAACGATCGCTTGACCCATCCGGGCGTGATGCCGCACGAGTGTGAGCCACGCCCGTGCAAGGCCATGGTTCATTGGCTGGCGGTAAGAGTTCTAAGCCACAGAGTCGCACAGATTGTCCGAGTGCAGCGGAGTCATGAAAGTATAGGCGATCGGTAACAGGTTCACTGAGTCGACAATATAGCGGAAGCATTGAAACACAAGTTGAAGTAAAATAAGCTCTTTTATTGATATAAACATGTGTTACAGGCGGCATATAGCAGAGGATTGAAGTTTTTATCCTCTTAAAATAATTTATTACTGTCCTTCCTTTTTCTTTTACTAATAACATTAATTAAGTAGAACATAAGAGAGAGTAAATTGTACTGCAAATACTCGATTCTTATTTACTCAGTATAGTCAGTCCCCCATTGTTGTTGTCGTTACTAAAATTTTTAGGATAGGAGCTAGTTGAGTGTTGGACTAGAACACATGAGATGTAATTGAATTCATTAGCTACACTCACAGTCTCTCTCTCTCTCTCTCTCTGTAATTGAATTTATTAGCTACACACACACTCTCTCTCTCTCTCTCTTATGATGCATACGTACAAACAAATAGTCTAAAGATAAGAGTATAAGTCCACATCTTAATTGTGTATGATACTCAATTTCTTTAGGATCATTCTAAATCTTATATCCTCTCGAGACTCACAGCTAGCATCACTAAGATCATGATATTGCACTAGTTACAAAAATTGGATCTGTATGGACATCATAAAAACATATCTTGTCCCATGTGTCTTAGTTCTAAAATACATGTAACATCCCGTTTCTCCTATTCGAGGAGAGCGGCTAAGAAACACAAGATGGTATCATTCGATCGGAATAGATTGAAACAAGAACTCGTCCTCGTTATGGATTTGCTTCTTCGGAATTGATTTTCATATTCAGTAGACCGTGCCCCCGGGATCGACTTAGCGGCAGAGTCAGGAGGGACCTCTCCGCTGTTATCTTTTATTGCCTCGGATTTCGATGTCGCTTGTTGCTTTTGTGCTTTGAGTTGGTTTTCGGATTTGCTTGTTTTCCTTGAACGGTTTCGATGGATTTTATTGTTTTCGTTCATTGAACTGCATTTCAATTCCGAGATTGGAAAGAGTGGAAGAGGTATTGATCGAGCTGTTCGTGATGTAGGTGAACGAGCAGTAGGCGGCTTACGAGCGGAGTCTTGAAGCGCCTCTTTCCTTCTCCCTTCCAACCATCTAAGTGAGTGGCTACCATCTCGATTAGCTAGCCCTGCTTCCAAGTTTTCACACCAAAACCCTTGCATTCTTGTAGTCCTGATCAAGCGATACCAAGTAATAACTAAAAGACTACAAGCTAAAATGAGAATAGACTTGGATTATTGTTATGCTTGTCAATCCAATACGTGAACTGTTATCTATTGTATGCTTGCTTGTTTTCAATTGTTCTATACATGCTTCAATTTTAGTTAGAATGCATCTTCTTTTATAAATTGTGCTGAGTATGGAACCACCTTGTATGCGCATAATTATTCAGGGAGGCTATGCAAAATAAATCATGCATTACTGCTTGTCGTGTACTCGTGTTGCCTCAACTACATGAATTGTTAACTTAATAATCGTGTTCGATCATGGACAACTTGTGCACAAGGGTATAAGTTCTGCGGACGGTCTATGGGGCACTGGCACCGATCCGATCCGGGCGGAACTTCGTGTGTAGTCATCGTGTACGGACTGGATGGATTGCAACGCATCGTGTGTTTATCGTGTATTCATTATGAGCTCTCGTTGCATGCTATCCTTGTCCATGACTAGTCCGTTATGGCTACCAAGCCAGTGATCACCTGTGGCATAGTCATCGTGTGCGGACTGGACGGCTTGCAACGCATCGTGTGTTCTCGTTGCATCCTATCCTTGTCCTTGACTATATACACCTTGTATATTTAAACCTATTGCAAACTAACTTGTGTCTTCGTGGCAGGGAAGGCACTGTAAGTATTGTGCAGGTCGTTCAGACGGACAAGTAAAAGTCACCAAACGGTGATAAGTTCATTTCAGTAAATTCTATATGCTGCTTACTTGTAAATGAACGAAGGCAAAGATAGAAACCCACAAAAATATGCATACTTTATTAAAACAACGTATTGATTGGTATAGTTGGGTTTAGCTCGCCTTCACCAATATGTTTTGACATACTGACCCTCGTTGAAACAGGTTCTCCGCACTAAGGCGAACCGAGCGAGGAGCCGAAGTCGTCTTCCCGACCCAGTCCAGCTGTAGGCGTATCCTGATCGCGTCGCATTTTTGAAGTACTTGAAGATAGGAGCTTGCAACTTTATATACAATGTAGCTCCGTGGCAAAGCCGTCCTCCAGCTCGGAGGTCTATATCATTTTGAAGTTTAGTAAAGGGATGTAATGTACAGGACTGCTATCTCATTTTGAGTCAACACTTTTGTAAGCCCGTGCGGCAAATTAGCTGACTCGTTCAAGAGTTTGTAATAGATGTTCATTATCAATAAAGAGAACTTTCCATGTTTCAAATCTGTGTTTCAATTTATCTGCGTACTCTGAATATGTGCTCGTTATGCAAAATATTAAAGCCTTGTGCGGGCACAACCCCAGGCCCGCACGACGATCACGATTCGGGGGACGCCCCAACGATTCCATAAAATTGGGTCGTGACATAATGGTATCAGAGCACAGATTCAAGTTCCTTAGACTCTCGTACTGGAAAAGTTTCTTTAACGATCAAATTTCTGTGCGAACTCTTAAACTCGCTAGGCCAAAATAAGATACGTTCATGCAATAAGTCCATAATACATTATGATCCTAATGTAATTTACCTTCTTTTGAAGGAATGGCACCAGCGCAATCTGCAACGCTAGCACCGGACGAAACACAAGGCCAAGAAAGTAGTTCGGGCACTTCAGGAAGCTCTTGGAGCCAACGGGGCATATCTCAAGTCGATCCGCTTGAGCGGGTGATACAAATGTTAGAAGCACAATGACAAAGAGATGATGTTCGCCTAGCCAAGTTCGAAAAAAATATAGAGACCCGATTCTCAGTCCAACAGAAGTAGGTAGATGCCCTGCAACAGATCGCTCAGACTTTGGCTTCCAACCATTCCGCTACAACAGCAACGACTCCTGTGGAATAGCCCGTGCTTGAAGTAGAGACACCACAAATTCCAAGGCCGAGGGAAGTGACTGCCTTCGACTTTGGCCACTTCAAGAAAGTCTACAATACCCCATTCAACGGGACTGAGGAACCAATTATGGCTCTAGATTGGTTGGCCGAACTTGAAGACCACTTCGCTCTGCTAGTGGTTCCCGAAAAGAAATACGTCGCCTGTACGCAATTATAGCTCCGCCTTAACGAGCACAATTGGTGGGACGTGCATCGACGATCTCTCCAATTTGACCATGGAGAGGAGGCGATCTCGTAGACGACTTTTCGTGTCGCGTTTGAAGAGGAGTTTATACCCCTCTCCAGTACAACGCCAGATAGAGAACGAGTTCGTACAACTGAGGCAAGGCAGCATGACAGTTAAACAGTATTTTGCCGAATTCAACCGACTCTCCAAATTTGATAGGGCCTATTTACTTGATGCAGCGAGTCGAGCTAGAAGGTTTGAAGGTGGTCTACGCCCTGCCATTTACGTGCACGTAGTCGTTCATCAGTACGGGACAATGCGGGAAGTCATAAATCACGCTCTATCTCTTGAACCGCAATATCCTTACGTTTTTGCCGGCGCTGTGCATACCTACAATCACAAACGCCAAAGCAACGATAGAGGAAACACCGCTTCAAAGAGTCCTAACCACGGTGGTTTTCGGAGAGGAAATCAGGAATGGTTTAACTTCTGTAAGAGATCGGGGCACACCATCAATCAATGTCGTAAGAGACTTGGGTTATGCCTCGCTTGTGGCGATCCAGGCCATGCTATTAGTTCCTGTCCGAACCTTTCTGATCATCATCCCCGACGAAACAATCCCTAACGGTAGGTTCTATTCCTAAGTTTCGGGATAAAACTTCCAATAAGTTGGGTAGGATATAACGCCCCGTTCCTCCTATTCGAGTAGCGCGGCTAAGAAACACAAGATGGTATCGTTCGATCGGGATAGATTAAAACAAGAACTCGTCCTCATTATGGATTTGCTTCTTCGGAATCGATTTTAATATTCAGTGGACTGTGCCCCTGGGATCGACTTAGAGGCAGAGTCAGGAGGGACCTATCCGCTGTTATCTTTTATTGCCTCGGATTTTGATGTCACTTTTTACTTTTGTGCTTTGAGTTGGTTTTTGGATTTGCTTGTTTTCCTTGAACGGTTTCGATGGATTTCATTGTTTTCGTTCATTGAACTGCATTTTAATTCCAAGATTGGAAATAGTGGAAGAGGTATTGATCAAGCTGTTCGTGATGCAGGTGAACGAGCAGTAGACGGCTTACGAGCGGAGTCTTGAAGCGCCTCTTTCCTTCTCCCTTCCAACCATCTAAGTGAGTGGCTACCATCCCGATTAGCTAGCCCTGCTTCCAAGTCTTCACACCAAAACCCTTGCATTCTTGTAGTCCCGATCAAGCGATACCAAGTAATAACTAAAAGACTATAAGCTAAAATGGGAATAGACTTGGATTATTATTATGCTTGTCAATCCAACACGTGAACTGTTATCTATTGTATGCTTGCTTGTTTTTAATTGTTCTATACATGCTTTAATTTTAGTTAGAATGCATCTTCTTCTATAAATTGTGCTGAGTATGGAACCACCTTGTATGCGCATAATTGTTCAGGGAGGCTATGCAAAATAAATTATGCATTATTGCTTGTCGTGTACTCGTGTTGCCTCAACTGCATGAATTATTAACTTAATAATCGTGTTCGATCATGGACAACTTGTGCACAAGGGTATAAGTTCTGCGGACGGTCGCTGGGGCACTGGCACCGATCTGATCCGGGCGGAACTTCGTATGTAGTCATCGTGTGCGGACTGGATGGCTTGCAATGCATCGTGTGTTTATCGTGTATTCATTATAAGCTCTCGTTGCATGCTATCCTTGTCCATGACTAGTCCATTATGGCTACCAAGCCAGTGATCACCTGTGGCATAGTCATCGTGTGCGGACTGGACGGCTTGCAACGCATCGTGTGTTCTCGTTGCATCCTATCCTTGTCCTTGACTATATCCACCTTGTATATTTAAACCTGTTGTAAACTAACTTGTGTCTTTGTGGCAGGGAAGGCACGGTAAGTATTATGCAGGTCGTTCAGACGGACAGGTAAAAGTCACCAAACGGTGACAAGTTCATTTCAGTAAATTCTATATGCTGCTTACTTGTAAATGAACTAAGGCAAAGATAGAAACCTATAAAAATATGCATGCTTGTCACGCCCCAGTCCCATAATACCGTGGGACTAGACACGTGGCAATGGCCAGCAGTACGCACCGATGGACCAACTCAATATAATGGATCCATCAGGGCATACTTAAGCTGTAAAACAAATCTACGACAATCACGGCACAACTAATCTCATCCATACAAGATATAAAATATGATCCACAGAATAAATAAGGAATGTAAACCATCAGCAAGTCTCACAGAGTACTTCGGGGAACAACCCGATAAATCTCTAGTACAATGGTTCAACAGACCAGAAAGTAAATAACTGAAATAAATAATAAAAATTGAGCATGAACATGGTTGCTCAGGAGAAATCTTCAGCTAAGACCTCATCCTCGGGTGGTGGTACAACTCCTGGATCAGCTCCTGCTACGGTCCCGTAAACCTCGGGATAAGCCTCGTCTGCAAAATCTGGGGACAAATATCCGGATTCAGGTCCTCAGGGGACATAGCAAGGTACAAGAAAGCTTATGTCAAAATAAATATAGTGCAGCAATAATGAATAAATAGGGCAAGTAAGTAACCATCTGTGTGAAAATGCAAGATGAGAGCAGCACTAAAACTCAGGCTGAAGCCACTACCAGCTCTGTGTCGGGGAGCCGGTAGCGATAATAAACACGTAATGTGCCTAGCTCTGCTACGAGAGTCTGAGGCCTCACAATAGTAGTAGATAGATATATGAAACAGCCTGTAGCCTGTGCGTCTCTCCCCACCCAATGTAACCACGCATATCATGACCATAACGTCTCATGTCCATGTCAAGCGCGATCATAGCTAATGCATCAAGTCATAAAGTATCTAAGAGTATAATGTCCATGTCTTGTATCCTATACAGAATCACCATGAATATCTCGGGAAAATCCTGTCTCATGAATAGTGTCAAGTGTCCTGGGTCATATGGTACTTGATAAGACAAGTACGAAAATAAGGTGTCACGAATATCCATCTCTAGATGCCCGTACCCAACACTGCGTACAGTATCGGCACCCAACTGATAATCGGACGCTAGGTACGTCACACGGTCCTAGGTTGAGCATGCACATCACTATAATAAAGCAAGGGAAATATATAACAATACTGTAGAGTTTGGCAAGGTACACTTGCCTGATGTTTGAATATCAACTGTCGTCCTGGTATCGGTGGATCCGGTAGGTACTACTCCGAAAGCTGTAATAAATATCACCAACAGTCTCAGAAGATATCAAACTGCTAGAAATGCCTGTCCTTACGTCCAATTTGGACACAGGGGCAAAAAGGTCATTTCCGGGCCAAAGCGGGTTCCATATGTGGACCACTTTGCACCGAAAAGCGTGTCAGGGTCAAAAGTCTCCAAATTACTCCAACTCAGTGTCAACAAGTCAGGAACGATGATACGAACCCAACGGAACTTCCAAAATTGGATTTTGATGAGCCGATCTTAAAATCACCCGTCAAGTGGAGCCTGTGGGGCCCACGATACGTGATTTTGTCAACGTTCTCGGAATCGGACCAAACTTGGGTCACAGGACCAGCGTATTGCTACGAGTCCGATGGCACAAGTTTTGTCTCGATCCGACGTGTGTACACGAAGTTATAGCACGTTCCAGAAAGGACGGATACGGGGTGTCGTCGGCGGATACGCGTTGATTCCGGGGTGCACGCACCTCCGAATCGACTTCTGCGAAATCCCACACGACCGTATCAACGTCGCGCACAGTTCGATAAAGACCGCGTGAGACCAAGTCGTCCCGATTGACGAGGCAGACTCAGTTCCGGGGTGAAACAGGGCGTTGTTTTTCCTGTTTTTGGATCGCGGTGTGCGATCACCACAGGACGCGATGTACCGAGTGGGTTGCACGGGCACCGAGAGGGTTATACAGTCTACGCATAGCAATTTACGGAATCTGAAACGGGGTTACGATGAGGGAGAAAATGGTACCTGAACAGGGCTCCGTGAATCTGTTTTTCACGTGTCCGAAAGCCAATTTGACGTCTTGGTCGTGTCCTCGCGTGTCGGGTTGCTGTGTCCAGACCTAGGGTCTGTCTCGGGACAGCGGGGCGTTGCTGGAGAGGGTCGATCCCGCTGTCAGCGAAGTCGGTTAGGCGGCGGTTTGGCACAGCCGGCCGGAGTGGTTCACGTGGCCGGAGCAAGGCTGAAGGGGCTCGGTTGGATCGGTGATGAGTGGGTCGAGGCGGCCTGGCGGCAGCGGCGAGGTCGTGGGGGTCTTGGGGGGAGGTTGGCGTCGACTGGGAGGCGTCGAGCACAGCGGAGTTGGGTCGGCGGCGCTCGAGATGGGAGGGTGGCGCCGGAGTGGGGTGCTGTGTCGTCGGTTCTGGGATGAAGGGGGAAACGTCGAACGGCTGGACGGCGCTGGACTCGGCGGACGGGTCGATCTCAGGAGAGTCGGTTTGGAGGCGACGGCGGCTAGGGCTTGGCACGAATGCCGAGGGGGTGGATATTATAGGCCTTGCACTGTACAATCCGGCGGCTAGGGTTTGCCCTGCGGGTTTCGGGTTGGTTTGGTTCGGGCTCGTTTGGGTTCGGGTTTGGTTCACAATTTTGTAGCGTTTGGTCCTCGAATCGTTGCTCCGGTGTCCAATAAATTCACCGAAAAATGCCATGCGTCCGGTTCTCCATTATACACAATAAATTTTTTACTTCCAGAATATTTTAACACCCTTTGGCCACACTTAAAAATTCTTTAACCCACAATTACCTTTGTTTTAATTTCCAGAAAATACCAAAAATGAATTAACTCATTTTAAAATTATTCTCAAAATTTAGGGTGTTTACAATCTTTCCTCCTTAAAAGGATTGCGTCATCGCAATCAAAGAATAAGCTACTCTAGAAAGAGTTATGGAAATACAAGGTGGCCTAGTTTACAACTGCCTCTTCGAACAAGTGGGGGTATCGCTGGCGCATACCATCTTCTCGTTCCCAAGTCGATTCTCCAGGTGAATGGTGTTTCCAAGCTACACGAACCAATCTGATTGTCTGTCCCAGCAATGTCTTCTCACTGACGTCGAGGATACCAACTGGTTGTTCTTCATATCTCAAGCTCGGGCCTACTGCGATCTCTGAATGATCGACTACGTGACTTGGGTCGGTCACGTACCTCCTCAACTGTGAGACGTGGAATACGTCATGCACCCCCTCTAAGGATGGAGGTAATGCAAGACGATAAGCCATCTCACCAACGCGCTCTAGAATGTCAAATGGCCCAATATACCTTGGGCTCAACTTGCCTCTGCTCCCAAATCGAATAGTACCTCGAGTGGGCAAAATTCTCAAGAATACGTGCTCTCCTTCTTTAAACTCCAGGGGACGTCTGTGCGTATCTGCCCAATGCTTCTGTCTATCCTGAGCTGCTCGTAGATGGTTCTGAATCTGCTTCACCTTTTCCACCGTCTGCGTGACCAATTCTGGTCCCAGTATCTGACGTTCACCGACGTCACTCCAGCATATAGGTAACCTGCACTTCCTTCCGTATAAAGCTTCAAATGGTGCCATTTGGATGCTGGCCTGATAACTGTTGTTGTAGCAGAACTCCACTAAGTGCAAATGATCTTCCCAAGAACCTCCAAATTCTAGCATACATGATCGTAACATGTCCTCCAATATCTGAATGGTGTGCTCCGATTGGCCATCTGTCTGCGGGTGGTATGCCGTGCTGAACTTGAGTCTGGTGCCCAGACTCTCTTGCATGCTTCTCCAGAAATGAGATGTAAATCTCGAATCTCGATCCGATATAATACTAACAGGCACTCCATGTAATTTGACAATTTGTCGCATATACATGTCGGCTAGTACCTCTGTGGACTGCCCAACTCTAAATGGCAAGAAGTGTGCCGATTTAGTGAGTCTATCCACAATAACCCATACTGCATCTCTTCCGCTGGGGCTTCTCGAAAATCCTGTGACAAAATCCATCGTGATGTGCTCCCACTTCCATTCTGGTATAGGAAGCGGCTGTAACATACCTGCAGTCCTCTGATGCTCTGCCTTCACTTGCTGGCAGACTAAGCATTTGGCCACAAATCTTGCGATCTCTCTTTTCATTCCATGCCACCAGTAATACTGTCTCAAGTCTCGATACATCTTGGTTCCTCCTGGGTGAATAGAGTATATAGAGCTGTGTGCTTCAGTCATTAACTCCTGTCTCAATTCTCCATTTGGAACATACAAGCAATTTCCAAACCTTAATGTCCCGTCTTCGTGAATGCGAAGTCCGGTCTGCATGCCGGCTTCTGTCCTTTCTTTGAGTCTTCGAAATCTAGCATCGGTGGGCAATGCCTCTTTAATCTTCTCCACGAGTGATGACTGAATCTCAAGATTAGCCATCAGTCCATTCTGTCCCGGTAAAACCACTTCTATCTGAAGTTCCTGTAGATCCTTCAATAACTCGGGCTACATCGTCAAGAAATAAGCCGTAGGCTTCCTGCTGAGTGCGTCTGCAACTATATTCGCCTTTTCCGGATGATACTGCAGATCGATGTCAAAATCTACCATTAATTCAAGCCAACGCCTCTGTCTCATGTTAAGCTCCTTCTGAGTATATACATACTTCAGGCTCTTGTGATCAGTAAAGATTTCTACCCTCTCTCCATAAAGATAGTGCCTCCATATCTTCAATGCAAATATAACTGCTGCTAGCTCCAGATCATGTGTTGGGTAGTTCTTCTCGTGGACCTTTAACTGTCTTGACGCATAAGCAATGACTTTGCCATGTTGCATCAAGACACACCCTAGTCCACTGCCTGATGCATCACTGTAAACAACAAAACCTCCTGACCCTGAAGGAAGAGTCAAGACAGGTGCTGTTGTTAATCTTCTCTTCAATTCTTCAAAAGCCTTCTGGCAGTCTTCTGTCCATATAAACTCCTGGTCCTTGCGTGTCAGCTTCATCATCGGTTCTGCAATCCTCAAGAAATTCTCTATAAACCTTCGGTAATATCCCGCAAGTCCGAGAAAACTTCTCACCTCTGCAACTGATGTGGGTGTAGGCCAAGTCTCTATTGCCGCAACTTTCTCTGGATCCACTGAAAGTCCTTCTCCTGAGATGATGTATCCCAAGAAAGGTACTTTGTCCATACTGAACTCACACTTACTAAGTTTGACATATAACTTCTCCTGTCTCAAGG
Organism: Iris macrosiphon; assembly: GCA_036927795.1. Classification (NCBI taxonomy): domain Eukaryota; kingdom Viridiplantae; phylum Streptophyta; class Magnoliopsida; order Asparagales; family Iridaceae; genus Iris; species Iris macrosiphon. Next base: position 6,112,285 of record JAYESA010000001.1, on the reverse strand, counting down.
TCTCCAACACGATTCTGAGATGCTCCTCGTGCTCTTCAGGGCTCTTGGAATATATGAGGATGTCGTCAATGAATACCACTACGAATTTATCCAAGAATTGATGAAAGACTCTGTTCATTAAGCTCATAAACACTGCTGGTGCGTTGGTTAAACCAAACGGCATCACCAAGAACTCATAATGCCCATACTTTGTCCTGAAAGCTGTCTTCGGGATGTCTTCCTTCCTCACCTTGATCTGATGATAGCCGGATCTAAGGTCAATCTTCGAGAATATCCTTGCACCACTCAACTGATCGAATAGATCATCAATACGTGGTAAGGGATACCTGTTCTTGATGGTTATAGCATTTAGTGCCCTGTAATCAATGCACAACCGTACTGTTCCATCCTTCTTCGGCACAAATAATATGGGTGCCCCCCAAGGTGAAACACTGGGCCGAATGAAACCTTTCTCCAAAAGATCATCAACCTGTTCTTTCAACTCCACTAACTCCTTAGGCGCTAGCCGATAAACTGATGAAGTGATTGGCTCTGCTCCTGGAGTTAAGTCTATTGTGAATTCTATTTCCCGATCAGGTGGTAAACCTGGAAGATAATCAGGAAATACATCCACAAATTCTGATATGACTCTTGGGTAACCTGTCTCCCCTTCTACAGATAATACCCTAAGAGTAGGCTGAACTCCTTGCTCTACTGCTCCTCGAAGGAACTCAAATTTTGAGTGTCCCGGCGGTCTAAATATAACTCGCCCAAGTCGACAATCAAGAGTCGCATGGTACTGACTTAACCAGTCCATACCAAGTACGACATCATAATCCGGCATAGAAAATATCAGAAATTGAGCTCGCATTTCTCGGCCACAAACCACTACAGAACATGATCTACAGACGTCGCTAACCGGAATAATACCGCCTTCCGTAAGAATTTTCTTCATCTTTGGAAGGGGTGCGGTAGCTACTCTATGGGTGGCTACAAAGCTAGCTGCTATAAATGAATGCGATGCTCCAGAATCAAATAATGCTACAGCTGGTAATGAAGCTACTAAAATAGTACCTGCGATGACCTCGCCTGCTGTAGCCTCCTCCTCAACAGCTAAAGTGAATGCCTGCCCTCGCCCCTGTGCTGGACCTCTCTGCTGCTGCTGAGCCTGCTGAAATAGGGCTGCCTGTGGGTCCAGGGATGGTCTCTGCTGGTTCCCTCCTGGGGCTGGTGGCCTGACGCCTCCAACTCCTGTCTGCTATGCTCCTGCTGCCGGGTAAGCTGGTCGCGGTGCAGGTAGAGCTAGTTTGGGTGCTTCTCCTCTATGGTGAGTGCAGTCTCTGGATAGATGCTGGTTTGATCCGCAAAGCAGGCATAGTCCCAACTTCCGCCTGCACTCTCTCTCAATGTGTCCTACCTTGCCGCAGTGATGACAAGTAGGAAGGGATATGGCCCTGTGTGCTGCTCTATCTGGCGTACTCCTCTGGAATCATTTTGCAGAATCTCCATGTGCTGCCTTGGTTGGTGCGGAGGTGTTTGGCCTCTTCAGATTTGATTCCCTTCTACTGACGCACTCCATGCGTCGTGCTGCTGCTAGCACATCAGTATAATTTGTAGGTGCCACTGAGCCAATCAATCTCTGAAGCTCGAACTTCAACCCGTCAAAGAACTTTTTCGCTTTCTCTTCCTCCGTCGAAATCAATGTTGGAGCGAAGTGACTCAGGCGAATAAATTCAGAATTGTATTCTTCCACTGTCATGCTGCCCTGGATGAGGCGGTTGAACTTGTCCCTGAGCTCTGACCGTGCAACTGCCGGGATGTACATCTCTTGGAAAAGTCTGGAGAACTCTTCCCATGTGACTCTGTCCTGTCCAAGTCTCCTTTCTTCTGCTAACCACCAGTGGTGCGCATTATCAGTTAACTGCATTCTGACTGTAGTTATCCACTTCTCTCTTAGAAGTTCAGCGGCTTCCAGCTGATGTTGAATATTTGTGAGCCACTCATGAACTTCCGTTGGCCCTTCTTTACCAGAAAATGTGCGAGGCTTGAGATGACGAAAGTCGGTGATAGATCCCGTCGATGTTCGTCTCGCTGCTGGATTAGCCTGCTCCAATGCGGATACCAGGCTGGTCCTCAGATACTCGGCCTCCTGCCGATGGGCCTCCTGCTGAATCTGTTGCTGTGCTTGCATCATAGCATACATCATCTGGAACATTTGTTGCCCGTCCATGGCTTGTCCCGGTGGGAATACTGGCATCTGGGGAGTGAACTGTGGTAGAGGTGGGATGTCACCTCTCCGGAACCTTGGATTAGGCTGTCCGGTTTGATCACTCTGCGATGCTTGTCCTCCATTCCCTGGGGTCACTCCGTCTCCATAAGTAACCACAGCGTCGTGTGGTGTATCCAAAGGGATATCATCTCTGTTCCCGGAATCCATTGCTTTGCAATCAAAATATAAACTGTAAGAACGCACAGAGGAATCAATACAGGATGCAGTTCAAGTAAAGATTTCAAGTCGATATAGAGTTCAACGATGGGTTAAATGATGGATGAGAACCTAGAACTTATCCTATCCTTAGGGCAGGCTGGTTCAGTCCCTAAGTTGAAACTGAACAATTTAGTCGTAGACCTGCATGGGCCACCACAAAAACCATGTCACGCCCCAATCCCATAATACCGTGGGACTAGACACGTGGCAATGGCCAGCAGTACGCACCGATGGACCAACTCAATATAATGGATCCATCAGGGCATACTTAAGCTGTAAAACAAATCTACGACAATCAAGGCACAACTAATCTCATCCACACAAGATATAAAATATGATCCACAGAATAAATAAGGAATGTAAACCATTAGCAAGTCTCACAGAGTACTTCGGGGAACAACCCGATAAATCTCTAGTACAATGGCTCAACAGACCAGAAAGTAAATGACTGAAATAAATAATAAAAATTGAGCATGAACATGGTTGCTCAGAAGAAATCTTCAGCTAAGACCTCGTCCTCGGGTGGTGGTACAACTCCTGGATCAGCTCCTGCTACGGTCCCGTAAACCTCGGGATAAGCCTCGTCTGCAAAATCTGGGGACAAATATCCGGATCCAGGTCCTCAGGGGACATAGCAAGGTACAAGAAAGCTCATGCCAAAATAAATACAGTACAGCAATAATGAATAAATAGGGCAAGTAAGTAACCATCTATGTGAAAATGCAAGATGAGAGCAGCACTAAAACTCAGGCTGAAGCCACTACCAGCTCTGTGTCGGGGAGCCGGTAGCGGTAATAAACACGTAATGTGCCTAGCTCTGCTACGAGAGTCTGAGGCCTCACAATAGTAGTAGATAGATATATGAAACAGCCTGTAGCCTGTGTGTCTCTCCCCACCTAATGTAACCACGCATATCATGACCATAACGTCTCATGTCCATGTCAAACGCGATCATAGCTAATGCATCAAGTCATAAAGTATCTAAGAGTATAATGTCCATGTCCTGTATCCTATACAGAATCACCACGAATATCGCGGGAAAATCCTGTCTCATGAATAGTGTCAAGTGTCCTGGGTTATATGGTACTTGATAAGACAAGTACGAAAATAAGGTGTCACGAATGTCCATCTCTAGATGCCCGTACCCAACACTGCGTACAGTGTCGGCACCCAACTAATAATCGGACGCTAGGTATGTCACACGGTCCTAGGTTGAGCATGCACATCACTATAATAAAGCAAGGGAAATATATAACAATACTGTAGAGTTTGGCAAGGTACACTTGCCTGATGTTTGAATATCAACTGTCGTCCTGGTATCGGTGGATCCGGTAGGTACTACTCCAAAAGCTGTAATAAATATCACCAACAGTCTCAGAAGATATCAAACTGCTAGAAATGCCTGTCCTTACGTCCAATTTGGACACAGGGGCAAAAAGGTCATTTTCGGGCCAAAGCGGGTTCCATATGTGGGCCACTTTGCACCGAAAAGCGTGTCAGGGTCAAAGGTCTCCAAATTACTCCAACTCAGTGTCAACAAGTCAGGAACGATGATACGAACCCAACGAAACTTCCAGAATTGGATTCCGATGAGCCGATCTCAAAATCACCCGTCAAGTGGAGCCTGTGGGGCCCACGATACGTGATTTTGTCAACGTTCTCGGAATTGGACCAAACTTGGGTCACAGGACCAGCGTATTGCTACGAGTCTGATGGCACAAGTTTTGTCTCGATCCGACGTGTGTACACGAAGTTACAACGCATTCCAGAAAGGACGGATACGGGGTGTCGTCGGCGGATACGCGTTGATTCCGGGGTGCACGCACCTCCGAATCGACTTCTGTGAAATCCCACACGACTGTATCAACATCGCGCACAGTTCGGTAAAGACCGCGTGTGACCAAGTCATCCCGATTGACGGGGCGGACTCAGTTCCGGGGTGAAACAGGGCATTGTTTTTCCTGTTTTTGGATCGCGGTGTGCGATCACCACAGGACGCGATGCACCGAGCGGGTTGCACGGGCACCGAGAGGGTTATACAGTCTACGCATAACAATTTACGGAATCTGAAACGGGGTTACGATGAGGGAGAAAATGGTACCTGAACAGGGCTCCGTGAATCTGTTTTTCACGTGTCCGAAAGCCAATTTGACGTCCTGGTCGTGTCCTCGCGTGTCGGGTTGCTGTGTCCAGACCTAGGGTCTGTCTCGGGATAATGGGGCATTGCTGGAGAGGGTCGATCCTGCTGTCAGCGAAGTCGGTTAGGCGGCGGTTCGGCACAGCCGGCCGGAGTGGTTCACGTGGCCGGAGCAAGGCTGAAGGGGCTCGGTTGGATCGGTGATGAGTGGGTCGAGGCGGCCTGGCGGCAGCGGCGAGGTCGTGGGGGTCTTGGGGGGAGGTTGGCGTCGACTGGGAGGCGTCGAGCACAGCGGAGTTGGGTCGGCGGCGCTCGAGATGGGAGGGTGGCGCCGGAGTGGGGTACTGTGTCGTCGGTTCTGGGATGAAGGGGGAAACGTCGAACGGCTGGATGGCACTGGACTCGGCGGACGGGTCGATCTCAGGAGAGTCGGTTTGGAGGCGACGGCGGCTAGGGCTTGGCACGAACGCCGAGGGGGTAGATTTTATAGGCCTTGCACAGTACAATCCGGCGGCTAGGGTTTGCCTTGCGGGTTTCGGGTTGGTTTGGTTCGGGCTCGTTTGGGTTCAGGTTCGGTTCACAATTCTGTAGCGTTTGGTCCTCGAATCGTTGCTCCGGTGTCCAATAAATTCACTGAAAAATGCCATGCGTCCGGTTCTCCATTATACACAATAAATTTTTACTTTCAGAATATTTTAACACCCTTTGGCCACACTTAAAAATTCTTTAACCCACAATTACCTTTGTTTTAATTTCCAGAAAATACCAAAAACGAATTAACTCATTTTAAAATTATTCTCAAAATTTAGGGTGTTTACAATGCTCCATTAAAACAACGTGTTGATTGGTATAGTTGGGTTTAGCTCGCCTTCACCAGTATGTTTCGACATACTGACCCTCGTTGAAACAGTCAAAGTCGTCTTCCCGATCCAGTCCAGCTGTAGGCGCATCTTGATCTCGCCGCATTTTTGAAGTACTTGAAGATAGGAGCTTGCAACTTTATATACAATGCAGCTCCGTGGCAAAGCCGTCCTCCAGCCCGAAGGTGTATATTATTTTGAAGTTTAGTAAAGGGATATAATATACAGGACTGCTATCTCATTTTGAGTCAACACTTTTGTAAGCCCGTACGACAAATTAGCTGACTCGTTCAAGAGTTTGTAATAGATATTCATTATCAATAAAGAGAACTTTTCCATGTTTCAAATCTGTGTTTCAATTTATCTGCGTACTCTGAATATGTGCTCGTTATGCAAAACATTAAAGCCTTGTGTGGGCGCAACCCCAGGCCCGCACATCGATCACGATTCGGGGGACGCCCCAACAATTCCACGAAATTGGGTCGTGACATAATACATGTCACTCCCCGATCTCCCGGAGGCAAATCGGCCATTCCTGCTAAGCGAGAATCACCGCGCCAGCGCTCCCGCGGAATGATCGCTTAGACCCATCCGGGCGTGATGTCGCACGAGCGTGAGCCATGCCCGTGCAAGGTCGTGGTTCGTTGGCTGGCGGTAAGAGTTCTAAGCCACAGAGTCGTACATATTGTCCGAGTGCAGCGGAGTTTATGAACGCATAGGCGATCGGTAACAAGTTTACTGAGTTGACAATATAGCGGAAGCATTGAAACACAAGTTGAAGTAAATCAAGCTCTTTTATTTGTTATAAACAAGTGTTACAAGCGGCGTATAGCCGAGATTACAAGTCGCTCAAGCCTCTCTCTCTGAAACAATAAAAGCGTGCCAAGTGGCTACAATTTTGGAATGATTGTACAGGCGATGTTCAAGCAAGTTCCAACATTATGTCTTGTATATGTTCTTCTGTTCCGGACGCACCGCTGCTTAGGAGTGATCTTCATGCCTTAGCACGCACGAAGGAGGCATCCGCACCGAACGAGGTTCTCCCGCACCCTGCATACAACCTGGTGGATTATCAGTATATTGAATGCACTAGTGGGGAGGCTACTCGCCCGCTCGACAAATCCAAACACGTAATACAGGTTCCGTGCACCAACTTATTAAGTTGTCTTTCTAGTTGCCTTAGGATCAGTTTTATGCAAGATTTGAATAGCCTAACTCGTGTGGCAGTGCGCCGTGCGACATGAGAGAAAATACGGCGAGACTTACCCACTTACCATTTGGCCTTCCCTGTCCAAGGCAAACATTGTTAATTCAAGCACGGGCAAGTATAAGCATCCAAGAGGCATAGCATATGCAAACACGAGTATTATTGTATCATGATCGTTCAAGTGTTCAGTTGTTCATTGATGCGATACAATGACTCGCACGCGGATAACCGCTAAGCGAGGATGACTTATCTATATGAACATGAGTCACTAGCATAGCCATAAAGGACAGTTGTAGCACATAAAAGAAAATAAAATGCAATACACGGATCAGGAGCCCTATAGGTCATTCCTTCCAAGGCAGGCGGCTACTTAGTCTGGGAGCAAGAATAGCGTGAAGGATAAGTTCACAGGTGCTACACGCCATTCTGCCCGAAGCAGGCAGACTAACAGGGTTCCTGTCCGGATCGGATCGGCCCGGTGCCCCGGAGACCGTCCGCAGGAACAGAGATCCGAAATCTCACTTGATATCAAGTTGTCCGCGACATGCAGGTCTGGATCAGGTCAGGTGCAGGAACAAGTTCGAGGCAGGATATATATATATGGAACAAGTTATATGGAACAAGTTAGAGTCAGGATATATATATATATATGGAACTTATTGAGGCAACACGAGTACACGACAAGCAGTATTGCATGATTCATTTTGTTCAGTGAATGACTTTGCCTTGATGCATTTCCCCTGGGGCGGGGATTGCCTTGGTGGCCTAACGGTCCCGGATACTTGTAGGTTCATTCAGGCACGGAACGACTACTTAGTAGTCTCCCGGGGTTTTGGATGAAAATAAGGCAACATACAAGCAAACAAGCATGCATTTGTATAAACACAAGTATTCACGTTAGCTCGGGCCCGAAGGTAAGATGAGGAGCGAGATCGTAAGGGACTTCCCGAGCAACACATTCTAGGGTAGCATGCGAGGGTCTGAACATATATATAAACAATATTTCATTTCCATGTTCTAGCATAAGCAATACAAGTTGGGATTATTCCCTTAGCTAGGTGCGTTAGATTCTTATTAGCATGCCGGGGTGATTCACCTTGCGACTAGCATGTATCGTTCCATATTTTATGTGTGCTGGCTAAGCAAAGACAAGTTCACCGTAGCCACCCACCTTAGCGATGATTTGCCTCGGTAGAGCGATACGTCAAGCGAGCCTCTGAAAGCCTATGCCGGATTCCTGTAGGGACAAGTCTGGATATCCTTTGCTTCTCTTTTGAGGCAAAGCGGGTCGGGACAGTTGTACTTTTGCTGTTTAAGTCGGTAGTCCGCTGGAACGGAACGGGGTGTTACATCTTATGTCACGACCCGATTCCATGGAATCGTTTGGGCGTCCCCCGAATCGTGATCGCCGTACGGGCCTGGGGTTGCGCCCACACAAGGGTTTAATATTTTGCATAACGAGCACATATTCAGAGTACGCAGATAAATTGAAACACAGATTTGAAACATGGAAAAGTTCTCTTTATTGATAATGAACATATTTTACAAACTATTGAATGAGTCAGCTAATTTGCCGCACGGGCTTACAAAAGTGTTGACTCAAAATGAGATAGCAGTCATGTACATTACATCCCTTTACTAAACTTCAAAATGATATAGACCTCCGGGCTGGAGGACGGCTTTGCCACGGAGCTGCATTGTATATAAAGTTGTAAGCTCCTATCTTCAAGTACTTCAATAATGTGGCACGATCAGGATGCGCCTACAGCTGGACTGGATCGGGAAGACGACTTCGGCTCCTCGCTCGGTTCGCCTTAGTGCGGAGAACCTAATTCAACGAGGGTCAGTATGTCGAAACATACTGGGGAAGGCAAGCTAAACCCAACTATACCAATTAACATGTTGTTTTAATGAAGCATGCATATTTTTGTGGGTTTCTATCTTTGCCTTAGTTTATTTACAAGTAAGCAGCATATAGAATTTACTGAAATGAACTAGTCACCGTTTGATGACTTTTACCTGTCCGTCTGAATGACCTGCACAATAATTATCGTGCCTTCCTTGCCACGAAGACACAAGTTAGTTTGCAACAGGTTTAAATATACAAGGTGGATATAGTCAAGGACAAGGATAGGATGCAATGAGAACACACGATACGTTACAAGCCGTCCAGTCCGTACACGATGACTATGCCACAGGTGATCACTGGATTGGTAGCCATTGTAACACCCCGTTCCGCTCAAGCGGACTACCGTCTCAAACGGCAATCGTGCAGCTGTCCCGACCCGCTTTGCCTCAAACAAGAAGCAAAGGATATCCAGACTTGCCCCTACAGGAATCCGGCTTAGGCTTTCAGAGGCTCGCTTGACGTATCGCTCTACCGAGGCGAATCATCGCTAAGGTGGGTGGCTACGGTAAACTTGTCTTTGCTTAGCCAGCACACATAAAATCTGGAATATTCATGCTAGTCGCTAGGTAAATCATCCCCTGCATGCTAATAAATCTAACGCACCTAGCTAAGGGAATAATCCCAACTTGTATTGCTTGCTAGAACATGGAAATAAAATACTGCTTATATTCAGACCCTCGCATGCTAAGTCCCCTAACGATCTAACTCTCGGCTTACCTTCGGGTCCAAGCAAACGTGTTTACTTATGTTCCTTAGAAACGCATGCTTGTCTGCTTGTATATTGCCATATTTTCATCCAAACCCCGGGAGACTACTACGTAGTCGTTCCGTGCCTGAACGAACCTGCAAATATCCGGGACCATTGGGTCGCCAAGGCAATCCCTGAACCAGGGGCACGCATCAGGGCAAATAAATACTGAACGAGAATCACGTCACGTGTAACTGAATGATAATCACATCAAGTTTATGTCTGAACGAGAATCACGTCATGTAACGAATCCACGTATTTCAGCTCTTGGAGCAAACGCTCGTTCAGATCACGAATCATGGATTATCATATCAAGTTATGGATTAGAAACTGGCCCTGACCTGCATGTCGCGGACAACTTGGAAACAAGGTTTAACGGTTCCACGGGCGGTCACCGGGGCACTAGGACCGTTCCGATCCGGATGGAACATCACGATAGTCTTACGTGCGGACAGGATGGTCTGCAGCCAACAACGAATCTTTGTTGCATACCATCCTTGTTCAAAGACTAAACGGTCCTTTATGGCTATGCCAGCGACTAACGTTCATATAGATAAGTCATCCTCGCTTAGCGGCTATCCGCGTGCGAGTCATTGCATCGTATCAAGAAAATAACTGAACACCTGAACGATCATATTAAACGACCTTCATGTTTGCATGTGCTATGCCTCCTGAATGTTATACTTGCCGTGCTTGAATTAACGATATTTGCCTCAATGTTTGCCTTGGACAGGGAAGAGATGGTAAGTTGGTAAGTCTCGTCGTGTTTCCTCTAACATCGCACGGTGCACTGCCCGACACGTTAGGCTATTCAATATTTGCATGAAACTGATCCTAAGGCAACTAGAAAGACAACTTAATAGTTGTGCACGGAACTTATATTACGTGTTTGGATTTGTCGAGCGGGCGAGTAGCTTCCCCACCAGTGCATTCAATGTACTGATAATCCACCAGTTTGTATGTAGGGTGCAAGAGAACCTCGCTCGGTGCGGATGCCTCCAACGTGCGTGCTTAGGCGTGAAGATCACTCCGAAGCAACGGTGCGTCCGGGACTGAAGCACATATACAAGACATAATGTTGGAGCATCGCCTGACCATCGCCTGTATAATCATTCCACAATTGTAGCCACTTGGCACGCTTTTACTGTTTCTGAGAGAGAGGCTTGAGCGACTTGTAATCTCGCCTATACGCCGCCTGTAACACATGTTCATATCAATAAAAGAGTTGCTTTACTTCAAACTTGTGTTGCAATGCTTCCGCTATATTTGTCGACTCAGTGAACCTGTTATCGAATCGCTATGTGTTCCTAAACTCTGCTGCACTCGGACAATCTGTGCGACTCTGTGGCTTAGAACTCTTGTCGCCAGCCAATGAACCATGGCCTTGCACGGGCGTGGCTCACGCTCGTGCGGCATCACGCCCGGATGGGTCAAAGCGATCGTTCCGCGGGAGCACTGGCGAGGGTGATTCCTGCCTAGCGGAAACGGCCGAAATAGCCTGCGGGAGATCGGGGCGTGACATGTTGGTATCAGAGCCTGGCTTCTACGCCTTTGGCCTTCAATTCGATATCTTCATTTCGAAAGCTCGTTCGTGGGTTATGTACACGCTCTCTCTCAATGCCTCGATGAGATGTTCCAACAATAAGTCTAAATACTTTCAAAATGCATTTTGAATGATCTGATTGCTTGTCTGGTTGTATGCTACGAGTGGCCTTTGTGCCAACCTGTGCGAACCCTTGAGAGTATCGCTAGTAGCTTGTCCGATTTTTACTAACCCTAAGTTTGGTTGAATGCATCTATTCGAGGGACGTCTTGAACTAGTGCACCATCCAAGACTTAAGAAAAGGTGAAACTCGAGTGCTGATACTTCGCTATCACTAAGCTGGTTGACATGCTCACACTAGAAATGCATGTCGAAGGAGCGCACGATCCAGTCTAAGCGATATGCTGATTTTGACGCTTGTGCAAGTGAATATCCAAATGAACAAGTATAATGACTTGTCTAGGATTGCCTCAACCCTAGAATACTGCTTGTCCTTAGTAAGCCTCGAGGACAAGACTTTTTCTAAGTTGGGTAGGATGTAACACCCCGTTCCGCTCAAGCGGACTGCCGTCTCAAACGGCAATCGTGCAGCTGTCCCGACCCGCTTTGCCTCAAACAAGAAGCAAAGGATATCCAGACTTGCCCCTACAGGAATCCGGCTTAGGCTTTCAGAGGCTCGCTTGACGTATCGCTCTATCGAGACGAATCATCGCTAAGGTGGGTGGCTACGGTGAACTTGTCTTTGCTTAGCCAGCACACATAAAATCTGGAATATTCATGCTAGTCGCTAGGTGAATCACCCCCTGCATGCTAATAAATCCAACACACCTAGCTAAGGGAATAATCCCAACTTGTATTGCTTGCTAGAACATGGAAATGAAATACTGCTTATATTCAGACCCTCGCATGCTAAGTCCCCTAACGATCTAACTCTCGGCTTACCTTCGGGTCCGAGCAAACGTGTTTACTTATGTTCCTTAGAAACGCATGCTTGTCTGCTTGTATATTGCCATATTTTCATCCAAACCCCGGGAGACTACTACGTAGTCGTTCCGTGCCTGAACGAACCTGCAAATATCCGGGACCATTGGGTCGCCAAGGCAATCCCCGAACCAGGGGCATGCATCAGGGCAAATGAATACTGAACGAGAATCACGTCACGTGCAACTGAATGATAATCACATCAAGTTTATGTCTGAACGAGAATCACGTCATGTAACGAATCCACGTATTTCAGCTCTTGGAGCAAACGCTCGTTCAGATCACGAATCATGGATTATCATATCAAGTTATGGATTAGAAACTGGCCCTGACCTGCATATCGTGGACAACTTGGAAACAAGGTTTAACGGGTCCACGGGCGGTCACCGGGGCACTGGGACCATTTCGATCCGGATGGAACATCACGATAGTCTCACGTGCGGACAGGATGGTCTGCAGCCAACAATGAATCTTTGTTGCATACCATCCTTGTTCAAAGACTAAACGGTCCTTTATGGCTATGCCAGCGACTAACGTTCATATAGATAAGTCATCCTCGCTTAGCGGCTATCCGCGTGCGAGTCATTGCATCGCATCAAGAAAACAACTGAACACCTGAACGATCATGTTAAACGACCTTCATGTTTGCATGTGCTATGCCTCCTGAATGTTATACTTGCCGTGCTCAATGTTTGCCTTGGACAGGGAAGAGATGGTAAGTTGGTAAGGCTCGCCGTGTTTCCTCTAACATCGCACGGCGCACTGCCCGACACGTTAGGCTATTCAATATTTGCATGAAACTGATCCTAAGGCAACTAGAAAGACAACTTAATAGTTGTGCACGGAACTTATATTACGTGTTTGGATTTGTCGAGCGGGCGAGTAGCTTCCCCACCAGTGCATTCAATGTACTGATAATCCACCAGTTTGTATGCAGGGTGCGGGAGAACCTCGTTCGGTGCGGATGCCTCCAACGTGCGTGCTTAGGCGTGAAGATCACTCCGAAGCAACGGTGCGTCCGAGACTGAAGCACATATACAAGACATAATATTGGAGCGTAGCCTGACCATCGCCTGTATAATCATTCCACAATTGTAGCCACTTGGCACGCTTTTACTGTTTCTGAGAGAGAGGCTTGAGCGACTTGTAATCTCAGCTATACGCCGCCTGTAACACATATTCATATCAATAAAAGATTTGCTTTACTTCAAACTTGTGTTGCAATGCTTCCGCTATATTTGTCGACTCAGTGAACCTGTTATCGAATCGCTATGCGTTCCTAAACTCCGCTGCACTCGGACAATCTGTACGACTCTGTGGCTTAGAACTCTTGCCGCCAGCCAATAAACCATGGCCTTGCACGGGCGTGGCTCACGCTCGTGCGGCATCACGCCCGGATGGGTCAAAGCGATCGTTCCGCGGGAGCGCTGGTGAGGGTGATTCCCGCCTAGCGGGAACGGCCGAAATAGCCTGCGAGAGATCGGGGCGTGACAGCCATAATGGACTAGTCATGGACAAGGATAGCATGCAATGAGAGCTCATAATGAATACACGATAAACACACGATGTGTTACAAGCCATCCAGTCCGCACACGATGACTACACACGAAGTTCCGCCCGGATCGGATCGGTGCCAGTGCTCTAGCGACCGTCCGCAGAACTTATACCCTTGTGCACAAGTTGTCCATGATCGAACACGATTATTAAGTTAATAATTCATGCAGTTGAGGCAACACGAGTACACGACAAGTAGTAATGCATAATTTATTTTGCATAGCTTCCCTGAACAATTATGCGCATACAAGGTGGTTCCATACTCAGCATAATTTATAGAAGAAGATGCATTCTAACTAAAATTAAAGCATGTATAGAACAATTGAAAACAAGCAAGCATACAATAGATAACAGTTCACGTGTTGGATTGACAAGCATAACAATAATCCAAGTCTATTCCCATTTTAGCTTGTAGTCTTTTAGTTGTTACTTGGTATCGCTTGATCAAGACTACAAGAATGCAAGAGTTTTGGTGTGAAGACTTGGAAGCAGGGCTAGCTAATCGGGATGGTAGCCACTCACTTAGATGGTTGGAAGGGAGAAGGAAAGAGGCACTTCAAGACTCCGCTCGTAAGCCGCCTACTGCTCGTTCACCTGCATCACGAACAGCTCGATCAATACCTCTTCCACTCTTTCCAATCTCGGAATTGAAATGCAGTTCAATAAACGAAAACAATAAAATCCATCAAAACCGTTCAAGAAAAACAAGCAAATCCGAAAACCAACTCAAAGCATAAAAGCAACAAGTGACATTGAAATTCGAGGCAATAAAAGATAATAACGGAGAGGTCCCTCCTGACTCTGTCGCTAAGTCGATCCCGGGGGCACGGTCTACTGAATATGGGAATCGATTTCGAAGAAGCAAATCCATAATGAGGACTTGTTCTTGTTTTAATCTATCCCGATCGAACGATACCATCTTGTGTTTCTTAGCCGCACTCCTCGAATAGGAGGAACGGGGCGTTACATTATCATTACATTACTAGTGATCTTTCTAGTTTTACCTAGGTTCGTTTCATGCAGTTCTTAGCAGAGTCATATTACATTGTTTGAAAACATATTTGGAAACAGAGTTTCATATACAATAAGCAAGCAATCGTTCACGTTTCAGGGTGTGCGCAACGTGTCTCATGGGACTCGAGGGTCGCTAGACACATATGCACGATCTTAGGGGCAGTCACTAACCAAGCCAACACAATGACTTAGCTATATGCAGGGCGGTCCCCGAGTATCTCAGGATCTGCAGCTGGTTGTACAGCATACCAATGACTCATTCATCTGATGCTAATGGCAGTTGTGACTAATGGTTGCTTTTTACTATCATGGTAGCAGCCGTGACATATACAGTTCAGCTCTCCACCAAAAGCCATTATCCGACCGCATGCGAATGCATGGAACACTATCAAATAAACTCTAGTATGCAGACGAGACGAACCATCATAATACAATCTTGATACGAGGTAATCCGACTTATCACTTAAACACGTTCAGGCACAATATGGTTCTCTCTAAGCATAGACGATAGTGAACATGTTCATGCACTCTAGGCAAGCGTTCAGGATTCTCGTTAAGCAGACATTATTTCAAAGACAAGCTAGGTGAGTTCGTTCATTAACATGCAAGGCAGGTTCTATCATTCTCTTATGAAAATATTGCAAGCAAAAACTCAGGTTATTATTAAGGCGTGCAAGAATCAGAGAACGAAGTTCTGTCCACTCATCTGATACATAATGCCGACGCGGAGCGGGGCATTACAATACATAGGACCAGAATTCGTTGCAATGGTCAGCTATGTATTAAGTGGACTCCAACTCAACTCGAATACGTATACGCTGTCTAGAGGATAAATATATCTATCTAAAATATCAAGTCAACTATAACTCAATCCACATAAAATAGTCCTACGAAAAGTGAACCAAGTGCACTAAGGTTGATCAGACTATAACATACTGATTCTAATTAGACAAATGTATTAGTATGGGCCCCCAATAACGCATATGTAATGATCAAGCTCGATAGAAGAATAAGCTTACAAAACTAGGCTATAACAACAATATAAGTCAATATAGTACAAAAATATAAGTACGTGAGATTATGATGAGTTAAAGTACAAATAGTTCAAGTTCGTCAAGAATCTAAGACACATCCGATGGAGACAAATCAACCACTAGTTGTCGAAAAATAAAAGACAAGAAAATAAAGCTAAGTCCATACTAAAAATAAACTAAGCATTTGAAGGACATAAACTGTTGTCGTACCCTCGGGTCCAGGTCCATACTTCTACGGGTAATCCTTGTCTGCTAAATCTGGAAAGAAATCAGGCTCTCAGTAGGACATAATAAGATACATAGAAACATGTCAAAAGTACAGTAAATCATGCAAGATAGATAAGAAAATAAACACAAGAGAAACAACTAAGACAAAAAAAATTAGTACTACATCTAAGACGGTGGCATACCATAGAGAAAAGTGATACTAGACATGGCTAACAAATAAATCGAATATTTCTATTGAGTGTAGTGTCATGCCCCGATCCCGTGGAATCGATAGTCGTCCCCCGGGCGTGACCGCCGTGCGGGCCTAGGTTGCGCACCGCACAAGGCTAAGTATTTTTGTTTCGCATAGCGAGCACATATTCAGAGTACGTAGATAATTGAAACACATATTGAAACATGGAAAAGTTCTCTTTTATTGATAATATGAACATCTTTTACAAACTCCTTGAACTGAGTCATAAGGATTGCCTCCATGGGCTTACAAAAGTGTTGACACAAAATGAGATAGCAGTCCTTTACATTACATCCTTTACTAAACTCAAAATATAAGACCTTAGGTCGGAAGGACTGCTTTGCCACGAAGTTGCATGGTTGCTTGGTGGCTAGCTTCTAACTTTAAAATGCTTCTTCTTCTTCTTCTTCAAAATGCTTCAAAGGTAGCACGGTCGAGGCGTGCCTACAGCTGGACTGGATTGGGGGTTTGTCTCCTGCTCCTCGCTCGGTTTTTCCTAGCGCGGGGAACCTGTTTCAACGAGGGTCAGTACATCGAAACGTACTGGTGAAGGCAAGCTAACCCAACTTTACCAATCAACACATTGTTTTAATGGAGCATGCATACTTATTGTGGGTTTCAATCTTGCCTTAGTTTATTTTACAATAAGACATAGATGTAGAATTATTGAAATAACCCACCACCGTTCGGTGACATTTACCTGTCCGTCTGAACCACCTGCCATTACTTACCATGCCTTCCTTGCCAAGAAGACACAAGTTAGTTGCAACAGGTTTAAATATACGAGGGGATCACTGGCTTTGATGCCATAATGGACGGTCTTAGTCTCGGGCTAAGGTGACGGAGGCACATGTATCGCTACACGCCACCCCGCCTATGGGAGAGACTAATCTTGAGGTTCCGTCCGGATCGGATCGGTGCCAGTGCCCCAGCGACCGTCCGCAGGAACCAGGAGGCCTTGTGCACAAGTTGTCCGTGATCAACGGCGTTTGTGTTAAGTTTGTCATTTATGTGGCTGAGTCAATGAAATCAGGGGATATGTAGCATTGTGTGATGTATTTTGCATAGTCTCCCTGAATAATTGATGCATGGCAAAGGGTGTTCTACATATAGCATATTTATAGAAGAAGAAGTAAGCATTCTAACTTGTATATATGTATATGGTAAACATTTGAATAAGCAAGCATATAGTAAGTAAGCAACCGTTCACAAGTTTCAATGACAAGCAAATAGGTCCATGTCTATCCCTTATTATCTTGATATCTTTTAGTTATTACTTGGTATCATTTAATCGGGGCAAGCACGAACACAAGATTTAGATGTGAAGACTAGCAAGTAGGGCTAGCTAATCGGGTTGGTAGCCACTCACTTTGGTAGTTGGAAGGAAAAGAAAAGAAGTGCTTTAGGAGTCTGCTCGAGCGACGACTACAGCTGGTTCACCTGTATTGACACGAACAGCTGATCAGTACTTCTTTCTCTCTTTCCCTTATCGGAATTGAAGTGCAGTCCTAAGAACGAAAGCAATGAAATCCATCGAAACCGTTCAAGAAAACCTAAGCAAATCCGAAAACCAACTCAAGGCACGAAAGCAACAAGCGACAGCGAAAACTAGGCAACAAAGAATGCAGCGGAGAGGTCCCTCCTGACTCTGTCGCTAAGTCGATCCTTGGGGCACGGTCCACTGAATATGGGAATCGATTCCGAAGAGACAAATCCATAACAAGGATGAGTTCTTGATTCAATCTATCCCGATCGAACGATACCGTCTAGTATTTCTTAGCCGCGCTCCCCGAATAGGGGGAACGGGGCACCATATCCTACCCAACTAATTGGAAGTTTCGTCCCAAAACTTAAGGAATAAAACCTACCACTAGAAAATAATGAGGGGAACCGTTCCCTCATATCAGATTTGAGCTCCCAAGTAGATTCTTCGACAGAGTGATTCCGCCAAAGCATGCGCACTAGAGGAACCGAACGGGTCCGAAGCAGCTTTTCTTTTCTATCCAAAATTTATACCGGCTGTTCTACATACGTCAAGTCGGGCTGAAGGTTCAGTTGTCCCAGGTCTACCACGTGGCTTGGATCGTACACATATTTTCTAAGTTGGAAAACATAGAATATATCATGTACGTCAGCTAGGGATGGTGGTAGGGCGATCTGATAAGCAACTGAAGCAACCCGCTTTAGTATTTCGAACGGGCCGACAAATCGTGGACTTAGCTTTCCCTTCGCTCCGAACCTGCTAACCCCTCGCATGGGCGAGACCTTGAGGAATACCCGGTCACCTACTTGAAACTCTAGCGGTCTCCGATGAACATCCGCATAGCTCTTCTAACGACTTTGAGCTATCTTTAATCTGTCCCGAATCAGCCGAACCTTCTGGACGGTCTGCTCCACGAGCTCAGGGCCAAGTACTTGCCGCTCCTCGACTTCATCCCAACAGATAGGAGATCTACACTTTCGCCCGTATAATGCCTCATACGGTGCCATTTGAATGCTTGATTGATAACTATTGTTGTAAGCAAATTTGGCTAGAGGTAGATGAAGGTCCCAACTAGTCTTCGTGTCCAAGGCGTAGAGTCGCAGCATGTCTTCGAGGATCTGGTTGACGCGCTCTGTTTGGCCATCGGTCTGTGGATGGTAGGCGGAGCTGAATTTCAACTTCGTCCCCATTACTGACTGCAGGCTTCCCCAGAAACGTGATATGAATCGACCATCTCGATCGGAGACTATGGTTACGGGCACGCCGTGAAGTCGGACGATTTTGTTGAGATATATCTGAGCCAGGCGGTCGGCACTCCAAGTAGATTTGATAGGCAGAAAGTGAGCTGACTTGGTGAGTCGATCGACGATAACCCAGACTGCATCATGTCCCCGTTGCGTCCTCGGCAAGCCAACAATAAAGTCCATCATTATATCATCCCATTTCTACTCCGGAATAGCAAGGTTCTGAAGCTCTCTGCCTGGTTTCTGGTGTTCGACCTTTACTCTTTGACAAGCCATGCAATGCGACACAAACTGCGCCATATCCCATTTTAAGCCGTGCCACCAAAACGTCGTGCGAAGATCCCGATACATCTTAGTGCTACCTGGATGAGAAGTATAACTAGCATAGTGAGCTTCCGTGAGTATCTCTTGTCTGAGGGCCGCGTCGTTCGGAACACATAGTCTTCCCTTTACTCGAAGCATCCCATCTGCGCTTACCGCAAAGTCGGACGCCTTTCCTGCCAAGATGAGGGCATGTATCTTTTGCAGGAATGGGTCGTCCTTCTAAGCGGCCTTTACTTTGTGTAACAAGTCGGGCTCGAGGCGCAGTTGAGCTACTTGCGCCCACTTCTTATATCTTATTTTCAGTATGATACCCAGTGATTCAAGATCTCGGCGCAGCCTATCATCAATAACCAAACTCCCTACAAACACTCGACTCAACGCGTCAGCTACTACGTTTTCCTTTCCAGGCGTGTATCTGATCGTGAGATCGAAGTCGCTGAGGAGTTCAAGCCATCGCCGCTGCCGAAGATTCAAATCCTTTTGAGTGTACAAGTATTTCAGGCTCTTATGGTCCGTATAGATTTCGCACGGCACGCCATAAAGATAGTGATGCCACATCTTCAATGCAAATACTACCGCGGCAAGTTCGAGATCATGCGTTGGATAGTTCTGTTCATGAGGCTTTAGCTGTCTAGATGCGTAGGCTATCACCTTATCGCGCTGCATCAGGACACATCCTAGACCCTTTCCTGAGGCATCACTATATATTTTAAAGTCATCCGGTCCGTTCGGCAGAGTAAGAATTGGGGCAGAGATGAGGCGCTACTTTAACTCCGTAAATGAAGCTTCACAGTCCTCTGTCCAAGTAAACTTAGCACCCTTTCGTGTCAACTGAGTCAAGGGTGAAGCGATTCTAGCAAAATTTTGTATAAATCTCCGGTAGTACCCTGCCAAACCAAGGAAACTTCGGATGTCACTAGCTGACTCCGGTCGTTTCCACTGCGTGATTGCTTCTATCTTCTTCGGATCAACTGAGATGCCTTCCGAGGAGATGATATGCCCCAAAAACGAGATACTGTCCAGCCAAAATTCTGATTTGCTTAATTTGGCATACAACTTGTGGTCTCGAAGGGTTTGCAACACCATCCGCAGGTGTCCTGCGTGCTCATCCCTAGTCTTCGAGTACACCAAGATGTCATCGATAAACACCACCACAAATTTATCGATGAAGGGCCTAAAGACACGGTTCATCGTATCCATGAATGCAGCAGGAGCATTCATCAGTCCAAACGGCATCACAGAAAACTCGTAATGGCCGTAGCGGGTTCTGAAAGCAGTCTTGGGCACGTCTTCTGGCTTAATCTTCAGCTGGTGGTAACCCGAGCGAAGATCAATTTTAGAAAACACCGTTGCCCCTTGTAACTGATCAAACAAGTAATACTAGACATGGCTAACAAATAAATCAAATATTTCTATTGAGTGTAGTGTCACGCCCCGATCCCGTGGAATCGATAGTCGTCCCCCGGGCGTGACCGCCGTGCGGGCCTAGGTTGCGCACCGCACAAGGCTAAGTATTTTTGTTTCGCATAGCGAGCACATATTCAGAGTACGCAGATAATTGAAACACATATTGAAACATGGAAAAGTTCTCTTTTATTGATAATATGAACATCTATTACAAACTCCTTGAACTGAGTCATAAGGATTGCCTCCATGGGCTTATAAAAGGGTTGACACAAAATGAGATAGCAGTCCTTTACATTACATCCTTTACTAAACTCAAAATATAAGACCTTGGGTCGGAACGACTGCTTTGCCATGAAGTTGCATGGTTGCTTGGTGGCTAGCTTCTAACTTCAAAATGCTTCTTCTTCTTCTTCAAAATGCTTCAAAGGTAGCACGGTCGAGGCGTGCCTACAGCTGGACTGGATTGGGGGTTTGTCTCCTGCTCCTCGCTCGGTTCTTCCTAGCGCGGGGAACCTGTTTCAACGAGGGTCAGTACATCAAAACGTACTGGTGAAGGCAAGCTAACCCAACTTTACCAATCAACACGTTGTTTTAATGGAGCATGCATACTTATTGTGGGTTTCTATCTTGCCTTAGTTTATTTTATAACAAGACATAGATGTAGAATTATTGAAATAACCCGCCACCGTTCGGTGACATTTACCTGTCCGTCTGAACCACCTGCCATTACTTACCATGCCTTCCCTGCCAAGAAGACACAAGTTAGTTGCAACAGGTTTAAATATACGAGGGGATCACTGGCTTTGATGCCATAATGGACGGTCTTAGTCTCGGGCTAAGGTGACGGAGGCACATGTATCGCTACACGCCACCCCGCCTATGGGAGAGACTAATCTTGAGGTTCCGTCCGGATCGGATCGGTGCCAGTGCCCCAGCGACCGTCCGCAGGAACCAGGAGGCCTTGTGCACAAGTTGTCCGTGATCAACGGCGTTTGTGTTAAGTTTGTCATTTATGTAGCTGAGTCAATGAAATCAGGGGATATGTAGCATTGTGTGATGTATTTTGCATAGTCTCCCTGAATAATTGATGCATGGCAAAAGGTGTTCTACATATAGCATATTTATAGAAGAAGAAGTAAGCATTCTAACTTGTATATATGCATATGGTAAATATTTGAATAAGCAAGCATGTAGTAAGTAAGCAACCGTTCACAAGTTTCAATGACAAGCAAACAGGTCCATGTCTATCCCTTATTATCTTGATATCTTTTAGTTATTACTTGGTATCGTTTAATCGGGGCAAGCATGAACACAAGATTTAGATGTGAAGACTAGCAAGTAGGGCTAACTAATCGGGTTGGTAGCCACTCACTTTGGTAGTTGGAAGGAAAAGAAAAGAAGTGCTTTAGGAGTCCGCTCGAGTGACGACTACAGCTGGTTCACCTGTATTGACACGAACAGCTGATCAGTACTTCTTCCTCTCTTTCCCTTATCAGAATTGAAGTGCAGTCCTAAGAACGAAAGCAATAAAATCCATCGAAACCGTTCAAGAAAACCCAAGCAAATCCGAAAACCAACTCAAGGCACGAAAGCAACAAGCGACAGCGAAAACTAGGCAACAAAGAATGCAGCGGAGAGGTCCCTCCTGACTCTGCCGCTAAGTCGATCCTTGGGGCACGGTCCACTGAATATGGGAATCGATTCCGAAGAGACAAATCCATAACAAGGATGAGTTCTTGATTCAATCTATCCCGATCGAACGATACCGTCTAGTATTTCTTAGCCGCGCTCCCCGAATAGGGGGAACGGGGCACCACATGTAGCAAATGCAAGAGTCTTCCAATCTATAGAAAATCACAATTGTAGTTCAATGCAAGAAACTCCCAATCAAGAATGGTCAAGTAGCCAATCCTAGTATCAATCTCCTCTCATAAGGGAACACAAATGTCAAGTCATACTCAAGTCAAGTCAGGTCAAGTCCAAGTCAAGTCAAGTACTAGTAATAGGGTCAAATCGTGTGTACAAGAATACGAAAATCTATACAAGTATGATGAAGCATGAAATCAAGTATGTGGAAAAAAAATAGAGACAAACAACATGCAAGAAACAATAAATAAATATCATAAAGCATGTACGAAAAACATATGATAGAACAAGAAAGGAAATAGACATGAACAAAAATAAGTAAAAATAAGCATGTATAGTACTATATAAGAGTTGACAAGATATCTTTTCTGGAGGTTCGTCCAAACCCGCAATGCTAATGCCGTGGTTGCAAGGGTCTCGGTCCATGCCTATGTAATCAAATAGTCTAAACATAAGAAGTCTACAATATTTATGATACAACTTTAAGATTTCCTTTATTCGATATGGGTTATATATTGGTAAAGGATTAATTAATTACTTAACTAATATATTAAGCAAATAAGTGTGTTCAATTGTTCCACTAACATTTTATTCTTTACTTAATAAAACTTATGAATTTGAAACTTATATAACTAAATGTCACTCTTAGAATTAAGTTTGCAACTTAAGATTAATGAAAATTTTCACCCACAACATCGAAATTTTACTAAATTCTAAAAAAAGTATCAAAATTTAAAAATTTATGAAGAAAGTATTACAACGCCTATCAAAAGGACGTTTTATATTAAAATTTTTAAAAAATATATAAATGTCCTTCGTATCGGCGTTTTTAAATTTTACATTTAACTCCGTTACCCACTCTCTCATTCTCTGTCAATTTTCTATATTTTAATATATATTTTTTACTCTCCTCTCTCTCTCACTTCATTCTCTTTCCTCTCTCTCTATCTCTCTCTCTCACTCACTCTCCTCCCCCTCTCTCTCACTCGCCCTCCTCTCTCTCTCTCTGTCACTCTCCTCTCTTTCCTCTCTCTTACTCTCCTTTCGTTCCTCCCACTCTTTCAATGGATTTAGTTTTATCTTGGTTTAGTTATTTTTACAAAAAAATATTTTAGTAATAAATTTTTTAAATAAATTAGAACAAATGAAATTTAACATCCCCAAATTTAAATAATAGATAAGAAATTTAGTAAGAAAATTAGAAAAAATAAAAAAAATTGTCGTTAGAAATGTCGTCTACCGTCTACCATCGAAACAAGGTACAACTTGTGCCAAAACGATTGTATCGAAAAGTATTATGGGATAAACGGTTTCACCGTTTGACGGACGTCTCAAAATTTTATAATCATAAAAAAATAATATTTTGACCTCCGAATTTTACTTTCATTAATTTGAATTTTGGATTTTCTTTCAGTATTTTGATGTTAACGAGTAAAAAAAAAACTAATAGTTTGATTTGGTTTAGTTAATTTTGCCAAACTTTAAAGGGCTAGTTCCTTTTAAATAATGATTAGTTTGAAAAAATAATAAAAAATAGAATGAGAGACCAGGGAGAGAGAGAGAGAGAGAGAGAGAGAGAGAGAGAGAGGAAAGAGAGTGAAGTGAGAGAGAGTAAACAAAAAAAAATTTAAATATAGAAAGCGTCCATTGGAAGGACGTTTTCTCTATGAAAAATGTAGGACGTTTTCTCTATAAAAAACATCCTTCCAATGGGCGTTTTCTATATTATAATTTTTTTTACTCTCTCTCTCTCTCACTTCACTCTTTTTCTCTCTCTCTCTCTCACTCGCCCTCCTCTCACTCTCCTCCCTCTCTCTCTCTCTGTCACTCTCTTCTCTCCTATCCTCTACCATTTCTCTCTCCCCCCTTCTCTCTCTCCCTGGTCTCTCATTCTATTTATTATTATTTTTTAAACTAATCATTATTTAAAAAGAACTAGTCCTTTAAAGTTTGGCAAAATTAATTAA
Source organism: Iris macrosiphon (assembly GCA_036927795.1). Taxonomy (NCBI): domain Eukaryota; kingdom Viridiplantae; phylum Streptophyta; class Magnoliopsida; order Asparagales; family Iridaceae; genus Iris; species Iris macrosiphon. Next base: position 6,088,080 of record JAYESA010000001.1, on the reverse strand, counting down.
ACCAAATCAAACTATTAGTTTTTTTTACTCGTTAACATGGAAATACCGAAAAAAATTCAAAAATAAATAAAATTAATTAAAATCAAATTCGGAGGTCAAAATATCAATTTTTTACCATTCTGAAATTTTGAGACGTCCGTTACACGGTAAAACCGTTTATCCATAGTACTTTTTGATACGATCGTTTTGGCACAAGCTGTACCTCGTTTCGATGGTAGATGGTACACAATATGTTTTTACGATAAAGAATTATATTTTTTTAATTTTTATACGAATTTTCTTACCTATTGTTTAAATTTTTGGGTGTTAAATTTTATTTTTTTTCTAATTTATTACTACAACAATTTTTGTAAAAAAGAACTAAACCAAAATAAAACTAAATCCATTAAAAGAGAGAGAGGAAGAGAGGAGAGTGAGAGAGAGAGGAAGAGAGGAGAGTGAGAGAGAGAGAGAGAGAGAGAGAGAGAGAGAGAGGAGGGCGAGTGAGAGAGAGAGAGAGAGGAAAGAGAGTGAAGTGAGAGAGAGAGAGGAGAGTAAAATTTGGATGATCTAGAAGAGTGGGAGGAGAGTGAAGTGAGAGAAAGAAAGTTATTAAAAATATAAATATATATTAAATATAAAACGTTCTTTACAAGAATATTTTTTCTTGGAAAAACTTCCTTCCAGAGAATTTATATATATATATATATATATATATATATATATATATATATATATATATATATATAATGGCAGCAACGGAAACCAAACGAAAAATTAAAAAAAAATTTGGAAATTCGTAAAATGTCCTTCGGATAGGCGTTATAATGTCTTCTGTGAAAATTTAAAAAATTCTATGCTCTAAGTGGAATTTGTTTTAATTTTGTTATTTTGAATGAATTTTTTTGTAAGATTAATAGGTATTTGCAATATAGCCTATTATGCTTGTAGTGTTCTGTACGTCTTCAAGCAAAAGTAGAGATGGGTTTAATGGGAACTCACTTGATTTGCCCATAAAAACAATGTGTTCTCTGTTAGAAAACTTGTCGTTTTCTTATTAAAAACTTTGTGAATCAAAAGAAAAAAAATTAGATTGATGTTACCGGCCTCTGGGAAAGTCGTGTACGAAGCACTGCCCTAAGAGATAATTCAGGATCTGTGCAGACGTTTCCCGAAGCTCCTAGTGGTAAAACTTCCGTACTACCGGTATCTCATAGCTGTCATGCCCCGATCTCTCGCAGGCAAATCGGCCGTTCCCGCTAGGCGAGAATCACTGCGCCAGCGCTCCCACGAAATGATCGCTTTGACTCATCAGGGCGTGATGCCGTACGAGCGTAAGCCACGCCCGTGCAAGGCCATGGTTCATTGGCTGGCGGTAAGAGTTCTAAGCCACAAAGTCGTACAGATTGTCCGAGTGCAGCGGAGTCATGAACGCATAGGCGATCGGTAACAAGTTCACTGAGTTGACAATATAGCGAAAGCATTGAAACACAAGTTGAAGTAAAGCAAACTCTTTTATTGATATAAACAAGTGTTACAGGCGGCGCTTGGTCGAGATTATAAGTCGCTCAAGCCTCTCTCTCTGAAACAGTAAAAGCGTGCCAAGTGGCTACAATTATGGAATGATTGTACATGCGAATGTTCAGGCAAGTTCCAACATTATGTCTTGTATAAGTGCTTCAGTGTCACGACCCAATTCCGTAGAATCACTTGAGGCGTCCCCCGAATCGTGACCGCCGTGCGGGCCTGGAGTTGCGCCCGCACAAGGCTTTAATGATTTGCATAGCAAGCACATATTCAGAGTACGCAGATAAATTGAAACACAGATTTAAAACATAGAAAAGTTCTCTTTATTGATAATGAACATCTATTACAAACTCCTGAACGAGTCAGCTAATATGCCGAACGGCTTACAAAAGGGTTGACTCAAAATGAGATAGCAGTCCTGTACATTACATCCTTTTATAAACTCAAAACGATAAGGACCTCCAGGCTGGAGGATAGCTTTGCCACGGAGCTGCATTTGTGTATGAAGAGTTGCAGCTTCTGGCTTCAAAAGGCTTCGAGGCGCGGTGAAGATGCGCCAACAGCTTGGACTGGATCGGGTAGACGACTTCGGCTCCTCGCTCGATTCGCCTTGGTGCGGAGAACCTGTTTCAACGAGGGTCAGCATATCGAAACATGCTGGTGAAGGCGAGCTAGCCTGACTATACCAATCAACACGTTGTTTAGTGAAGCATGCATATTTTGTAGGTTTCTATCTTGCCTTAGTTCATTTACAAGTAAGCAGCATATTAAATTTACTTAAATGAACTAGCCACCGTTCGGTGGATTTTATCTGCCGTCTGAATTACCTGGACAATACTTACCATGCCTTCCCTGCCACGAAGACACAAGTTAGTATGCAACAGGTTTAAATATACACGATGAACACACGATACATTGCAAGCCATATTCACATGATAAACACACGAGGCGTTGCAAGCATATACACACGAGGATCACTGGCTTGATGCCATAATGGACTAGTCAAGGACAAGGATAGCATGCAACGGGAAAACACGAGGAGCTCTGAAAACACGATGCGTTGTAAGTTATCCCGTCCGCACACGATTGACTATAAATACGAAGTCTGCCCGGATCGGATCGGTGCCAGTGCCCCAGCGACCGTCTGCAGAACTTATATCCTTGTGCACAAGTTGTCCATGATCGAACACACGATGTTTAGTTAAGTTATCATTTCACGCAGTTGAGGCAACACGAGTAATGCATGTTTCTTTTGCATAGCCTCTAGGAACAGTTATGCGCATACACGATATGATTCATAAATAGCACAATTTATAGAAGAAGTTATATTCTAACTATAATTTATGCATATGATGAACATTCCGAACGAACAAGCATGCAAGTAAGTAACCGTTCACGAGTTTGATTGACAAGCAGTAATAACCAAGTCTATTCTCTTTTATCTTGGTTTCTTTTATTATTACTTGGTATCGTTTGATCGGGGCGAAGGAGTGAAGCTTGGAAGCAGGGCTAGCTAATCGGGTTGGTAGCCACTCACTCAGATTTTGGAAAGAAGAAGGAAAGAGGCGCTTCACGACTCCGCTCGCAAGCCGCCTACTGCTCGTTCACCTGCACACGAACGGCTCGATTAATACTTCTTCCTCTCTTTCCAATCTCGGAATAGAAGTGCAAGTCAATGAACAAAAACAATGAAAACCATCGAAACCGTTCAAGGAAAACAAGCAAATCCCAAAACCAACTCAAAGCACGAAAGCAACAAGCGACATCGAAAACCGAGGCAATAAAAGATAGCAGTGGAGGGGTCCCTCCTGACTCTGCCGCTAAGCCGATCCTTGGGGCGCAGTCCACTGAATATGGGAATCGATTCCGAAGAAACAAATCCATAACGAGGACGAGTTCTTAATTCAATCTATCCCGATCGAACGATACCGTCTTGTGTTTCTTAGCCGCGCTCTCCGCATCGGGAGAACGGGGCGCTACATCCTACCCAACCAATTGGAAGTTTCATCTTGAAACTTAGGAATAATGCTTACCGTTAGGGGTTATTACGTTGCGGGCGATGAACAGGAAGGTTCGGGCAGGAATTAATGGCATGGCCTAGATTGCCACAAGCGAGACATAACCCAAGTCTCTTACGACACTGATTGAAGGAGTGCCCACGTTTGTTGCAGTATTGACATACTTGGTTGGGATTTGTCCTGTGCTGACCACCGTTGTTTCGGCGCTTTGCAGCAGTGTTTCCTCCATCGTTGCCTTGGCGTTTGTGATTGTAGGTATGCACAGCGCCGGTGAAAACGTGAGGATACTGTGGTTCAAGCGATAGGGCGTGATTTATGACTTCACGCATTGTTCCGTACTGATTATTGACTACGTGCGAATGGATGGCAGGGCGTAGTCCACCTTCAAACCTTCTGGCTCGACTCGCTGCATCAGGTAAATAGGCCCTAGCGAATTTGGAGAGTCGGTTGAATTCGGCGGAGTACTGCTTCACAGTCAAACTGCCCTGCCTCAGTTGCACGAAATCATTCTCCATTTGACGTTGTACTGGAGGGGGTATAAACTCCTCTTCGAACGCGGCATGAAAGGTCGTCCACGAGATTGCCTCCTCTCCGTGATCAAATTGGAGAGATCGTCGATGCACGTCCCACCAATCGTGTGCGTTGAGGCGGAGCTGTAGTTGCGCGCAGGCGACGCGCTTATCTTCGGGGACCTCTAGCAGAGTGAAGTGATCTTCGAGCTCGGCTAGCCAATCTAGAGCTACCACTGGGTCCTCAGTCCCGTTGAACGGGGTATTACAGACTTTCTTGAAATGGTCCAAGTTGAAGGCAGTCACGTCCCTCGGCCTTGGAATTTGAGGCATCTCCACTTCAAGCACGGGCTGTCCCACCGGAGTCGTTGCTGTTGCGGCAGAATGGTTGGCAGCCAAAGTCTGAATGATCTGTTACAGGGCATCTACCTGCTTCTGTTGGACTGAGAATCGGGTCTCTAGATTACTCTCGAGCTTGGCTTGGCGAGCATCGTCTCGTTGTCGTTGCGATTCTAACATTTGCATTACCCGCTCAAGCGGGTCGACTTGAGACATGCCTCGTTGGCTCCGAGAGCTTCCCGAAGTACCCGAACTGCTTTCTTGTGTTTCATTCAGTGGTTGCACTGCAGATTGCGCTGGATCCATTCCTTCAAAAGAAGGTAAATTACATTAGGATCATAATGTATTATGGACTTATTGCATGAACGTATCTCATTTTGGCCTAGCGAGTTCAAGAGTTCGCACAGGAATTTGATCGTTAAAGGAACTTTTCTAGCACGAAGTCTAAGGAACTTTGAATCTGTGCTCTGATACCACTATGTCACGACCCAATTCCGTAGAATCACTTGAGGCGTCCCCCGAATCGTGACCGCCGTGCGGGCCTGGAGTTGCGCCCGCACAAGGCTTTAATGATTTGCATAGCAAGCACATATTCAGAGTACGCAGATAAATTGAAACACAGATTTAAAACATAGAAAAGTTCTCTTTATTGATAATGAACATCTATTACAAACTCCTGAACGAGTCAGCTAATATGCCGAACGGCTTACAAAAGGGTTGACTCAAAATAAGATAGCAGTCCTGTACATTACATCCTTTTATAAACTCAAAACGATAAGGACCTCTAGGCTGGAGGATAGCTTTGCCACGGAGCTGCATTTGTATATGAAGAGTTGCAGCTTCTGGCTTCAAAAGGCTTTGAGGCGCGGTGAAGATGCGCCAACAGCTTGGACTGGATCGGGTAGACGACTTCGGCTCCTCGCTCGGTTCACCTTGGTGCGGAGAACCTGTTTCAACGAGGGTCAGCATATCGAAACATGCTGGTGAAGGCGAGCTAGCCTGACTATACCAATCAACACATTGTTTAGTGAAGCATGCATATTTTGTGGGTTTCTATCTTGCCTTAGTTCATTTACAAGTAAGCAGCATATTGAATTTACTTAAATGAACTAGCCACCGTTCGGTGGATTTTACCTGCCGTCTGAATTACCTGCACAATACTTACCATGCCTTCCCTGCCACGAAGACACAAGTTAGTATGCAACAGGTTTAAATATACACGATGAACACACGATGCATTGTAAGCCATATTCACACGATAAACACACGAGGCGTTGCAAGCATATACACACGAGGATCACTGGCTTGATGCCATAATGGACTAGTCAAGGACAAGGATAGCATGCAACGGGAAAACACAAGGAGCTCTGAAAACACGATGCATTGCAAGTTATCCCGTCCGCACACGATTGACTATAAACACGAAGTCTGCCCGGATCGGATCAGTGCCAGTGCCCCAGCGACCGTCCGCAGAACTTATATCCTTGTGCACAAGTTGTCCATGATCGAACACACGATGTTTAGTTAAGTTATCATTTCACGCAGTTGAGGCAACACGAGTAATGCATGTTTCTTTTGCATAGCCTCTAGGAACAGTTATGCGCATACACGATATGATTCATAAATAGCACAATTTATAGAAGAAGTTATATTCTAACTATAATTTATGCATATGATGAACATTCCGAACGAACAAGCATGCAAGTAAGTAACCGTTCACGAGTTTGATTGACAAGCAGTAATAACCAAGTCTATTCTCTTTTATCTTGGTTTCTTTTATTATTACTTGGTATCGTTTGATCGGGGCGAAGGAGTGAAGCTTGGAAGCAGGGCTAGCTAATCGGGTTGGTAGCCACTCACTCAGATTTTGGAAAGAAGAAGGAAAGAGGCGCTTCACGACTCCGCTCGCAAGCCGCCTACTGCTCGTTCACCTGCACACGAACAGCTCGATTAATACTTCTTCCTCTCTTTCCAATCTCGGAATAGAAGTGCAAGTCAATGAACGAAAACAATAAAAACCATCGAAACCGTTCAAGGAAAACAAGCAAATCCCAAAACCAACTCAAAGCACGAAAGCAACAAGTGACATCGAAAACTGAGGCAATAAAAGATAGCAGCGGAGGGGTCCCTCCTGACTCTGCCGCTAAGCCGATCCTTGGGGCGCAGTCCACTGAATATGGGAATCGATTCCGAAGAAACAAATCCATAACGAGGACGAGTTCTTAATTCAATCTATCCCGATCGAACGATACCGTCTTGTATTTCTTAGCCGCGCTCTCCGCATCGGGAGAACGGGGCACTACATTCAGTTCCGGATGCACCACTGCTTCGGAGTAATCTTCACGCCTTAGCATGCTCGAAGGAGGCATTCACACTGAACGAGGTTCTCCCGCACCCTACAAACTATCTGGTGGGTTATCAGTACATTGAATGCACTGGTGGGGAGGCTACTCGCCCGCTCGACAAATCCAAACACGTAATATAGGTTCCGTGCACCAACTATTAAGTTGTCTTTCTAGTTGTCTTAGGATCAGTTTCATGCAAGATTTGAATAGCCTAACTCGTGTGGCAGTGCGCCGTACGACATGAGAGGAAACACGACGAGACTTACCAACTTACCATTTTATCTTCCCTGTCCAAGGCAAACATTGTTAATTCAAGGCAAACATTGTTAATTCAAGCACGGGCAAGTATAAATATTCAGGGGCATTTATAATGAAAACTAAGGCAATAGCATATGCAACACGAGAGTCATTATATCCAGATCGTTCAGGTGTTCAGTTGTTTCTTTTGACACAATGCAATGACTCGCACGCGGATAGCCGCTAAGCGAGGATGACTTATCTATATAAATAATTATCGCTGGCATAGCCATAAAGGACACTAGTCAGTGGCGAAAATGGTATGCAGCGAAAGAACAATGGGCACCTCACACCATCTCGTCCACCACAATGGACTATACAATAGAGTTCAGCCACTGGAGAGAATGGTATGCAGCGAAAGAACAAGGAGCGCTACATGCTATCTCGTCCAGCCCAATAGACTGTACAATAACGTGAGTTCCATCCGGATCGGATCGGTCCTAATGCCCCGGTGACCGTCCGTGGAACTATACCTCGTTTCCGAGTTGTCCGCGACATGCAAGTCAGGGTGTAAAACCCCTAATCCTAAAAACCGTATTTACCTTTTTTAGTTATTAATTATTAATTTAATTATAGTAATTATGAGCTAATTAGGAGAAATAGATTTTAATTAATTTTTATTTTAGGTGTTGGTGAACTTAGGGGATTTATGGGGCCATTAGAAATTTTTCTAAATTTATTTCATGTAGGAGACCCCTTGAGCAGTTGCTAGTTTAATGGTATGCATTAGTGTAATTCTAGATTTTCTATGAGTATATACGCATATATATATATATATACATATATATTTAAAGGAAAAAGAAAAGAAAAGAAATGGAAAAAGAGTTAGAAAAGAAAAGAAAAGAAAAGGAAAAAAAACCATTAATAAACTATTCCTATTGGATCCTAAACTACCCATTTCCTTAACTCACCTACCCTTTTCAACAACAAAGCAAAACAGCTACCTACCCGCCGCTTGTGAGCCAGCCACCGGCTGGTTTTGCTCACAGCAACCCAAAAACCCAACCCCCTTTGTTAGCAAAAGCCCAAGCACAGACCCCCGCGAGTACTTAAACCCACCCCCTTCTCTCTCTTATATATTTATATATATATTCACTTAATTTAATCAAAACCCTAACCCTAGATCATCCAAACTCTTTCTCTTCCCATTTAGACCTAGAGAGCGCCGCTACCGCAGCCGGAGAACCGCGCCAGGCCGTCCAAATCGACCCCGACGACCGTGACCCAGCGCACCCCGCGCACTGCAGAATTCAACAACAGGGTACCTGTGTTCCCGCGCTGTTTCCCGTCGCCTCGCTCAACCAAACGCTACCCCGTCTTCACCGGTACGCTCATCCCTTAATCCTATTCCATATCTGTGTGATAATAGCCCTCGAACAACGCGTAACCATAGGCTAAAAACAGTGTCAAAGTTGGCAGAAAAAGACCAATTTTTGGGTATCGCAGAAAACTACGGTAATCACCTATATTCCCGGATTTGTATCTCCCACCACAGGGATCCGAATCTAATTTTTCTTTTTGGTATGTGGAGACCACTTGACCTAGTTTAATTTCTGTTAATTAATATTAGATTATTAACTGCTATATGTAGAATTAAATTCATTAGAAAACCCCAAAAATCTATATTTTCCAGATTTCTAAAAGTTATGAAACGGAGAGCGCCCCGCCAAACAGGACCGCCCCGCCGTGTACCAAGTGTACCAAATGGTGCACGCAGTGTATCTGGACATGTGAGAGTTTGCAGAGACTGATTTGGACGTGTGTGCACGTCGGAATCAGCCCGTATCCGCGGACAAAAACCGTGTCGCAACTTTTGCGAAAGATGTGCGCATTTTGTGCACGTTCATCAGATTGTGACAAAACTTGCATCCTGGACTCGTGGTAACGTGCTGGTCCTGTGACCCAATTTTCACGCAATTATGAGACAGTTGACCAAGTCGCCATTTGGCGGGCCCTACGGTTGACTTTTTGAACAAAATTATGTTCGGCCCATCGAAATCCATATTTGGACATACCGTTGGGTTCGTATTGACATTTAGAATTGGTTTGACTTATAATTTGTCCCATTTAGAGACCTTTACCCTTGGCACACTTTTTGGTGTAAAATAGGCTACACGTAGACCCCACTTTCATCCGAAATTATCGTTTTACCCCTGTGTCCAAATTGGACGAAAGGGAAGTGCTTTCTAGCTATTTTTGTCACTACCACATTCCGGAAACAGGGGTATTTTCGACTTTTTGCAATAATTAATATTATGATATTTACAATTAAATTAATTGCATGAATAGTATATATTTAAATTAAATAACTGTGTGATGTGTACTTTAATATATTATATTATAGACAGTGTTCATTTTGTGTTTGTGATGGTAGACTTGACCTAGAAGCCAGTAGATGAGCACCTGTCAAAATTTTGGAATTTTGAGGTAAATTGTTTTATTTAGAACTTAATTCTTGAAGATTGAAATTAATTATTGTATTTTATTTAATATTTTTGCGCATTACCTTTGCTTCGATATTTGGAGCACTATCCAGACTTTTGTTTTCCAACAAATTTCACAATCTTGCTCTAGACATGCCCGCCTTCAATTCTGCTATTTTTGCAACACATAATTTTGCTCCCTGCGCATTATTTTTGGCCGCGCAAATATCGTCGCGGACGTTATTTAATTAAATCCCTATTTTTCATCGTTGTGCGTTCCAATCGAAAATTGGAGGCAATCTTGACCTATTTTTCGTGCGGCCCAAATTAGGGTAATATTCTGTTCTGAGTCTTCTTCATTTTTGGTATTGATGACCTGACCTGATTTTGGCTCCATGTACTCTTGATTAATTGTTGAACACAACTTGCATTTATTTCTATTTAAATTGAGGATACCATTTTATCTGATTCTAAAATCCCAATTTAATTCCAGTGCCCTGCTGATTGAGCCCATACCGATCTTACAGCGTCCCCTGACCCTACAAAATACTGGACCCTGAATCGCCCGCCAAATTTTCGTCATTTTATGTGTTTGTGCAATTTCCCAAATTTAAGGGGGCTAAATTGCAAATTTGTATTTTTGTGGCCTCACCCAATTATTTTAACCGATGAGAAATTCTTAATATTTTAATTAAAACCTCACCCTAAATCCCCCATGAATTATTTCCCTCATGTTCAATCTAGACCACTCATTTAGAGGGTCAATCACAACCCTCCATCAAAATCCCCTCATCCCTATTTAATGTCTTGTCCCATCATAAGCCCTAATCCCTAGAAACCTAGAAAACACCACCTCCTCACAAGTCTCCATTCCCTCTCTCCTACGTATGTAAATTTCCTCCATTCTTTTCTTCTTCTCCTTCTTCCTTTCTCCTTCTCTTTCCTTCCTTTTCTCCTTCTTCTTTTTGATTTTGAAATTGAAATACTAGTTAAGGGGGGGAATACTGTTCCTCAACTTTCCCCCTATACTGTTCACCCGACAGGCGAATTTCCCTGTGCCCGGCGGACCCTGCCCACTCCGGCGGCTTCACGAGCCGAGCTTGACCCCGGCGCTCGGTCGGCCATCAGTCTGGCGCTGCCACCACCACCTATCATATCCACCACCATCAGCCACTTCCCCGAGCCGAGCCGACCCCCGCGGCCCCGCTCTTCCCGCTGCGACTCCGGCACCCCCTGCTGCTCTTCTTCCCGGCAGCGCAGCACTCCACCTCTCCGACCAGCCGGCCTACAGCCCGGAGCCTCCTACTGCCGATCTCCCTCCATCAACTCCAGGCCGACCACCACCACCATCATCTACAACTCCCATCACCACCATCTCCATCTATCACCACCACTACTTTCACTGCCGGCCAGCCCTCCGTACTCCGGCGACAGACCCCCACTCCTCCACCGTGAGTTCCCGGCCCAGCCTAGCACCTGAGCTCCTCCTCCCTGCTGTAAGTCCCCTTCTCTTCTCCCCTTCCCTCTTTATATATATATATATATATATATATATATATATATGTATATATATACGTACACATACGTATGTGTATATATATATACTATATGTATATGTATATTGTTTAAATTAATATTTGAACACCTAATGTATAGTAAATATATAATGTATGAATATTAGTATAATTAATGTGTATGTGTACGTATTAAATAATAGATTTTAAATACGTATTTTGGTATAAATGTGTAAATGTATATATTTATTTTTATCAATAATTAATTGTATAAGGTAATGGATGTATTTAAAATATAAATAAGTATATTATTTATCTTTATTTAATAAATTGAATAAGTATTTAAATTAATGCACATGTATATATATGTATATTGGTATATATTTTGTGTATGATAATATATGTATAGGTATAATTAATTTATTTGCACATGTATAAAGCTAATTAATGTGTATAAATATTATTTTGGTATAATGTATATATTAGTGTATATATATGTATAAGTACATATTTAATTTGTATAGGTATATTTATGCATTTTATATATACTTAGTACATTTTTACATTGGTATATGTATATATATGTATATACTTAATATATTTCACTATAAAAATTGGTATATAGATATATTTAGTATATATGTGTATGTATATATGTTCGTGTATTCTTCCTATATATATATATATATACGTATTCAAAATATATATTTTGTGTGTACATATTAAATAAATATTAATCTGTAAGATTGGTATCTGTATTTTCAGTATATGTTGATAATTGTTAATTTAGTATATGTAAATAAATATATGTATGTTTGATATAAGTGCTAATTTGGTATGTATATAATATATATATATATTTGTTTTAGTATTTTGGTTTATATATATGTGTACCTGTATACATAGTATAATTTAATATAATTAGTATTTTGGTATATATATATATATATATTGTATATGTATTTATATTGGTAGTACTAAGGTAGTAAATAGATATATGTATATTTATATGTATCCCTACTAGATGACCCTTATCGTACCTAGCGCAGCCCTAAGGCCAGTGTATTTATATTGTGTGTTAGTATAGCCCCTGATACAAGTGTTATATATGTTTTTAGGACTGTTGGTTCACCCAGGGAATACTCTGGAACAGGACATCCATAATTACCAGCTAAGGACCCAAGGCAAGTACATTCTCTGATAATTTCTAATTCTTGATAATTGCTATAAGTTCAATGATCTTGAAATGTTACAACTGAATCTTTGACACTGTGCTACACGGACTAGTATAGCTTGGATCTGCAGTCATGAGATGTTATCTTGATTATCGTATTGACATTGTACACGACATGTATATTTAGACATCGTACATGATAGACTTGACTTGCTCGTGTATCGTGACGTGTCATGGTTGGATCCACAGTACTAGTTGGGGGCGGGGAAGTAGTTAGTAAGAAATGTGATCATAACCTCTTATTGTAGTATAGAAATTGTAAGTGTTAATCATGCTCTTCACCCATGATTAGCCAGGCCCTGTAGCTATCGTACATGTTCCCAAGCCGATCACATTTTGAACTACTATTTCAAACACTTAGAGTAGATTACAGTTCCCTATTTAAATCATATACTACATCACCCGTATATGATATTGTTTCTTATTCTTTTCATTTTCATACATGCACTGACTGTATCATATTGCCTATTACCTGTCTCTTTACATTGCCTGTCTCTCTTAAATTGCCATTGCATTTATTTTACTGTCTTCTCAGTAGCTAGCATGACATGTTTTATTGTATTATAGATATTATCAATTAATGGAACTGTTATTTGAGAGTGTTGCTTTGCTCCTTCCTGACTGAAAATATTTTTCTAGACTATGCCTTAGAGGACCGCTGTCCGACACTTTATGGACCATATGGTGAGTAGCTGCAGACTTGGTAGTAGTTGTGATTCTGGAAGGTCTAGCCGAAATTATTATTTATTGTTAGTTCTTTAAGTAGACTATTTTGGTACCGGATTTGTCTCCGGCATTTTGATAATTTTTGGATATTGTTGAGTTAGAATATTACTTGTGGACTTGTGTTGTGTTTAATTTTAATTTCTGTTTCAAAATCTTATCGTGCTGTAATCCTGTGATTGAGTATGTGTTCATCTTATTTGTGTCATCCATGCCTCCTAATGGAGATTGGATGCTTGCGTGACATTAGTTAGATAGTATCAAGACCTTGACAGCGTTCTACCGCCGATGCTGTGGCGTAGGCTGGACGTACCCACGCACTCGTGCCCCTAAACCGGGTGCGGGTCGTGACACGTTTTTAGTGGTGGCCCATGCAGGTCAGACTTCGCATTTAGAGCGATGTCGTGGTAGTGTGACATCCTTGTTATACTACTGCGTGCCTGCGATAGGATCTAGGACATAGGATACTAGGACGAGAGCGAATACTCAATCATAATTCCTTGAGAGATTCCTGGGATGACCCCTGAGAATCTTGTTAAAACTTCCAATTTAAAATCATTCCCTTGTTCTGTCCATTCTCACTTGTGATATTGATTTGATTGTTGTTAATTAGGTATTAAATTAGGATTTTGGGTTTCATTATAGAGTTTGATTTTATATCAAGATGAATTTCTAGACTAATTTATGGTATTATCTGATGACGCATGTCGATGAGGACAGTGAGAAATGATTAACATTAGAGCTATTGGACTACAGAAGGTGGATTTAAAATTTTTTGAAGATTGAAAATGAATTTCAAATTTTAAATTCTGAGAAGATTGAGATTGTTATTAAAATTTTATTTTGAAGATTTCAATGAATTGCAAAAAAAAAATAAAAAAATTTCGAAATTGAGGAGTTGAAATATTGTTATTAAAATTTATTTTTGAGGAATTCAGATTCAATTTGATGAACCTAGACAAGTCTGTAAGGATCTTTAAGGTGATTTAGTTTCATTTCAGTATTTAGATAATTAGTCTTGAGGAAAGTGTATGCTTTTACTTTAAAAAATTTATTCGAGGAGTTATTTTGAGGAATTTTATTTGAGGATAAGATTTTATAGTGGAAGAGATATATTAGTATACAATAGATGAGATGCATGTGTAAGAATCTGTTGGCTTGAGTATAATTGAGATCTCACTGCCCACTGACTTGGGTGTCCATTTAAGATTGTATTAGAGAGAGCAGTATTTAGTAAAGAGTGTTGCATTTGTTATGCACTTGAGTGATAGGAATAACTAGTATCAGCGATTGCAGTAGGTAAGGAAGCTAGCAGTGAGAGTGCTTGTGATAGAACTGTGGTACTTAGAGGGATAGAGGTATCAGACCATGGATGTATCTTTGACCTGTGCAATCACAACTAGGGTTTATTCCAATCTTTTATCTTGAATGTTGTTCTTTAGAACTGTACTGTCTTTCCTTGATGATATCGTATTTTGCCTTAATTGATTCTTTGGGATCTGTCTTCAGGATGTCGCCGCAGACACGGTCTATGAGAGCGGGAATATCAGCTTTAGAGGGGTCTGCCACCTCTCCACCTGATGGACAGACAGCCGTAGTTCCTCCTACATCTCCGATGCACGTAGGTGACCCTCCTCCTCCACCTGTTAAGAGGATAGCCGCAGCTGTAACGGACAACCTTCCTCCTCCATCAACTCCGATTCCCGGAGGTTTGCCCATTGACGGAACGCAGATGTTTTCCTTGATCCAAGGCATGGTAGATGCCCAGAGAGTGACGGCAGACGCTCAGCGAGTTCAAGCTGAGGCTCAGAGGGTGCAAGCAGAAGCGCACCAGGCACAAACTGAGCTGATGAAAGAAAATATGGAGAATGCTCATCAAGTGACTCTCCAAGCTTTGGAGAAAGTAGCACAATATCAGCAGTTTCCTGGCCAGCAGCAGAGATCAGGCACTATAGTGGATTTCAAAAGGATGATGCCTCGAGAGTTCAAAGGCACCGAAGGGATACTCTACGCTGACGACTGGTTAGAGGATATTGAGAGAAGTCTGCGATTGACCCAGATTCCGGAGAATTTGCAAATAGAAGCCGCTGGCAGTCAGATGTTCGATATCGCACTCACGTGGTATCGCACGGAGCCAAGAATTACTGCACAAGGACTTACTTGGGAGACCTTCAAGGAACTCTTCAAGGAGAAGTTCTTTCCCGACGTGGCATTGGGAACCTTGGAAAGTCAGTTTCATGACTTAGTTCAAGGAAACATGTCGGTCGACGAGTACGCTGCAGAATTCTGTAGATTGAGTCATTTTGCATCGTCTATGATTCGGGACCCAGGAGATTGGGCCCGGAAATTTAGAAAGGGACTGACAAGAGAGATTAAGTCGCGCACTTCTGGTCGGTGTACCGCTACCTATGAGGCTATCTTGATGGATGCTCAGATTGCAGAAGAGGATCTGGATCTCAGGCCTAAGAGGAGTCATAATACTTTTGAAGCTACGAATGGTAGCCCAGGACCAGCCAAGCATCCCCGTATTCAGCACCAACAACAGTACCAAGTACCATTTCATAATCAGCAACAACCATGGATATTTCAGCATCCACCGCAGTACCTAGCACCAGTTCCTATCCACCAACATCCATGGGCGTATCAGTATCAACAACAGTACCAGGCACCAGTCCGTGTTGAGCGGAATCAGCAACAGCCTCCAAGAGAGCCACAGCAGACTTGTCATTTCTGTAAGAAACCAGGTCACCTTTGGGAGAGCTGTAGAACGAGGCTAGGACTTTGTTTGCACTGTGGCGCTGCGGGACATCGGGTAAGGGATTGTCTTCTAGCCCCTTATCTTCTCAGCCAACACGCAGCTTCAGATTATAGAGATCCAGTTAGGCTACCTGTGGAACCGTATATTGCTCAGCACCCGCAAAGGGAACCACCCCAGCAGGGCGGGCATTTGCGATGACGGTCGAGGAGACCGATACTGCAGGTAATGTGTTAGCAGCTCTGTTCTTTCCTTCCTTCTGTCCCTATCTATTGATTGATTGATTGATACCTTAGTACCGTAGCTTGTATGCATGATTTTCTTGTTAGAATGTAGTTAGTAGTACCCCTGATGCATAGACTGCAATACCATAACAAATGAGACCATAACCGTGTATGTTCCCCCTAGATTGTATGTGGTATGACTATAGGTAGAATTTTCTTAGACCGTGATTATTGGTGTTGACTGTAGTGAAGATTCATGAAGGAGCTATGACTTGACAAGAGGAACAAGATGATTAAAATTCGAGGATGAATATTGATTTAAATAAATGGTTAAGAAATTAACATGGCATAATTGGTGGTTTATTAATTCCAGGAAAGATTATGACATGTTTAAGTTGGTTATTAATTTGGAAATTTTGGGAGATTTATCAATATATTGATTTGATTGCAAGTTATGAATTTTAGAACTTTATATTTGGATGTAACATTTGGAGAATCCTTAAATATCATATTGTTGAGTATTTGAGGAGTGGATATTAAATTCCGGGTATTGAATTATTAACTCAAAACTTTCAAGGAAATTTTAATAAAAAGGGACTTTGATTCTATTTTGAGGATTTTTTCAGGAATACAAATAATTCAGAATTTTTGAAATTGTGAGAGGACATTGTGGATTATTAACTAATTTCATGTACGATGAATTTAAAATTTGAGGGAATAATAATGTGTATGAATAAACGCTACTTTGAGGATTTTAATTTCGAGGACAAAATTCTTTTAAGGTGGGTAGACTTGTCACTACCACATTCCGGAAACAGGGGTATTTTCGACTTTTTGCAATAATTAATATTATGGTATTTACAATTAAATTAATTGCATGAATAGTATATATTTAAATTAAATAACTGTGTGATGTGTACTTTAATATATTATATTATAGACAGTGTTCATTTTGTGTTTGTGATGGTAGACTTGACCTAGAAGCCAGTAGATGAGCACCTGTCGGAATTTTAGAATTTTGAGGTAAATTGTTTTATTTAGAATTTAATTCTTGAAGATTGAAATTAATTACTGTATTTTATTTAATATTTTTGCGCATTGCTTTTGCTTCGATATTTGGAACACTATCCAGACTTTTATTTTCCAACAAATTTCACAATCTTGCTCTAGACATACCCGCCTTCAATTCTGCTATTTTTGCAACACATAATTTTGCTCCCTGCGCATTATTTCTGGCCGCGCAAATATCGTCGCGGACGTTATTTAATTAAATCCCTATTTTTCATCGTTGTGCGTTCCAATCAAAAATTGGAGGCAATCTTGACCTATTTTTCGTGCGGCCCAAATTAGGGTAATATTCTGTTCTGAGTCTTCTTCATTTTTGGTATTGATGACCTGACCTGATTTTGGCTCCATGTACTCATGATTAATTGTTGAACACAACTTGCATTTATTTCTATTTAAATTGAGGATACCATTTTATCTGATTCTAAAATCCCAATTTAATTCCAGTGCCCTGCTGATTGAGCCCATACCGATCTTACAGCGTCCCCTGACCCTACAAAACACTGGACCCTGAATCGCCCGCTAAATTTTCGTCATTTTATGTGTTTGTGCAATTTCCCGAATTTAAGGGGGCTAAATTGCAAATTTGCATTTTTGTGGCCTCACCCAATTATTTTAACCGATGAGAAATCCTTAATATTTTAATTAAAACCTCACCCTAAATCCCCCATGAATTATTTCTCTCATGTTCAATCTAGACCACTCATTTAGAGGGTCAATCACAACCCTCCATCAAAATCCCCTCATCCCTATTTAATGTCTTGTCCCATCATAAGCCCTAATCCCTAGAAACCTAGAAAACACCACCTCCTCACAAGCCTCCATTCCCTCTCTCCTACGTATGTAAATTTCCTCCATTCTTTTCTTCTTCTCCTTCTTCCTTTCTCCTTCTCTTTCCTTCCTTTTCTCCTTCTTCTTTTTGATTTTGAAATTGAAATTAAAATACTAGTTAAGGGGGGGAATACTGTTCCTCAACTTCCCCCCTATACTGTTCACCCGGCAGCCGAATTTTCCTGTGCCCGGCGGACCCTGCCCACTCCGGCGGCTTCACGAGCCGAGCTCGACCCCGGCGCTCGGTCGGCCATCAGTCTGGCGCTGCCACCACCACCTATCATATCCACCACCATCAGCCACTTCCCCGAGCCGAGCCGACCCCCGCGGCCCAGCTCTTCCCGCTGCGACTCCGGCACCCCCTACTGCTCTTCTTCCCGGCAGCGCAGCACTCCACCTCTCCGACCCGCCGGCCTACAGCCCGGAGCCTCCTACTGCCGATCTCCCTCCATCAACTCCAGGCCGACCACCACCACCATCATCTACAACTCCCATCACCACCATCTCCATCTATCACCACCACTACTTTCACTGCCGGCCAGCCCTCCGTACTCCGGCGACAGACCCCCACTCCTCCACCGTGAGTTCCCGGCCCAGCCTAGCACCTGAGCTCCTCCTCCCTGCTGTAAGTCCCCTTCTCTTCTCCCCTTCCCTCTTTATATATATATATATATATATATATATATATATATATATATATATATGTATATATATACGTACACATACGTATGAGTATATATATATACTATATGTATATGTATATTGTTTAAATTAATATTTGAACACCTAATGTATAGTAAATATATAATGTATGAATATTAGTATAATTAATGTGTATGTGTACGTATTAAATAATAGATTTTAAATACGTATTTTGTTATAAATGTATAAATGTGTAAATGTATATATTTATTTTTATCAATAATTAACTGTATAAGGTAATGGATGTATTTAAAATATGAATAAGTATATTATTTATCTTTATTTAATAAATTGAATAAGTATTTAAATTAATGCACATGTATATATATGTATATTGGTATATATTTTGTGTATGATAATATATGTATAGGTATTATTAATTTATATGCACATGTATAAAGCTAATTAATGTGTATAAATATTATTTTGGTATAATGTATATATTAGTGTATATATATGTATAAGTACATATTTAATTTGTATAGGTATATTTATGCATTTTATATATACTTAGTACATTTTCACATTGGTATATGTATATATATGTATATACTTAATATATTTCACTATAAAAATTGGTATATAGATATATTTAGTATATATGTGTATGTATATATGTTCGTGTATTCTTCCTATATATATATATATATATACGTATTCAAAATATATATTTTGTGTGTACATATTAAATAAATATTAATCTGTAAGATTGGTATCTGTATTTTCAGTATATGTTGATAATTGTTAATTTAGTATATGTAAATAAATATATGTATGTTTGATATAAGTGCTAATTTGGTATGTATATAACATATATATATATTTGTTTTGGTATTTTGGTTTATATATATGTGTACCTGTATACATAGTATAATTTAATATAATTAGTATTTTGGTATATATATATATATTGTATATGTATTTATATTGGTAGTACTAAGGTAGTAAATAGATATATGTATATTTATATGTATCCCTACTAGATGACCCTTATCGTACCTAGCGCAGCCCTAAGGCCAGTGTATTTCTATTGTGTGTTAGTATAGCCCCTGATACAAGTGTTATATATGTTTTTAGGACTGTTGGTTCACCCAGGGAATACTCTAGAACAGGACATCCATAATTACCAGCTAAGGATCCAAGGCAAGTACATTCTCTGATAATTTCCAATTCTTGATAATTGCTATAAGTTCAATGATCTTGAAATGTTACAACTGAATCTTTGACACTGTGCTACACGGACTAGTATAGCTTGGATCTGCAGTCATGAGATGTTATCTTGATTATCGTATTGACATTGTACACGACATGTATATTTAGACATCGTACATGATAGACTTGACTTGCTCGTGTATCGTGACGTGTCATTGTTGGATCCACAGTACTAGTTGGGGGCGGGGAAGTAGTTAGTAAGAAATGTGATCATAACCTCTTATTGTAAGTGTTAATCATGCTCTTCACCCATGATTAGCCAGGCCCTGTAGCTATCGTACATGTTCCCAAGCCGATCACATTTTGAACTACTATTTCAAACACTTAGAGTAGATTACAGTTCCCTATTTAAATCATATACTACATCACCCGTATATGATATTGTTTCTTGTTCTTTTCATTTTCATACATGCACTGACTGTATCATATTGCCTATTGCCTGTCTCTTTACATTGCCTGTCTCTCTTAAATTGCCATTGCATTTATTTCACTGTCTTCTCAGTAGCTAGCATGACATGTTTTATTGTATTATAGACATTATCAATTAATGGAACTGTTATTTGAGAGTGTTGCTTTGCTCCTTCCTGACTGGAAATATTTTTCCAGACTATGCCTTAGAGGACCGCTGTCCGACACTTTATGGACCATATGGTGAGTAGCTGCAGACTTGGTAGTAGTTGTGATTCTGGAAGGTCTAGCCGAAATTATTATTTATTGTTAGTTCTTTAAGTAGACTATTTTGGTACCGGATTTGTCTCCGGCATTTTGATGATTTTTGGATATTGTTGAGTTAGAATATTACTTGTGGACTTGTGTTGTGTTTAATTTTAATTTCTGTTTCGAAATCTTATCGTGCTGTAATCCTGTGATTGAGTATGTGTTCATCTTATTTGTGTCATCCATGCCTCCTAATGGAGATTGGATGCTTGCGTGACATTAGTTAGATAGTATCAAGACCTTGACAGCGTTCTACCGCCGATGCTGCGGCGTAGGCTGGACGTACCCACGCACTCGTGCCCCTAAACCGGGTGCGGGTCGTGACAATTTTGCTTATTTTGGGAACGTTGGTGATATCTATTTCAGTATCCGGAGACATTTGTTCTGAGGCCGTAGCTTCTGATCCCGTGTGCTTAACTTCTGGACAGTATACCTTGCAGCTTTCTTACCAGGCAAGATACCTTGCCAAATTATTTACAGTATTTTGCATGCTTAGTATATTTCTGTATATTTATTGCATTTCTGTTTATTTATTGCATGTATAGTTTCTTTCAGTCATTACTATATATTAGATATGTTGACACACACTTGACACTTAGTATCATGAGAGGACAATCATTAGGCGTATGGGCTTTTAACTACTCTGGTAAACCATAGTATATAGCTCGCACTACGGGCGTATATCGCGCTGGTCGCTACCCCCGCGGTATGTCAATTTCTGGAGTCTCGCTGGTCGCTACCACCACGGTATATCGATTTCTGATGTCCATTGATGTGTGTGTGAGATATGAGGTAGATCGAGTAGCCTACCCTTGCCCATACGTTGAAAATTTGTCCTTATTTGCATTCATATAGATTGTATTGTACAGCGTACTTATATATTTTTAAACATTATGCATGTTCACTGTATTCAAATTGGTTTGCTTCTATGTATCTTGTTACGTTCCTCTGAGGACCTGGTCCCTTTCCAGGTGTAACTGTTCTTGAGTATTCGCAGGAGCACATATTTGGATGGTTACATATGTTTTGAGGATGTCTTCTTTTTGAGCCTGTGATTGTTAGCTGGTATTCTTATATTGTGTTTGTTGTGTTGCACTTTTACATTCGAGTTGGTAGTGGATTTGTTTTCATCCAATTATCATCTTTAGATACTTCTTATTGAGATCTAGTTATATATATGTTGGTTATTTATTTATATTGATTTTCGTGGATGAGATTTAGATTGTACCCTGTGACTTGTGATATATTTTATACCACTTGTGGATTTGATATTCATATTACAGCGTACGTATGAGTTATGGTTTCCATATATTGGAGTTGCCATATCCATGCGGCTAGCATGCTTAGGTGTCCTAGTCCTATGTACTTTGGGACTGGGGCGTGACACAGGGCATTTGGGGTTATCCAAATTCATATCTTCCACGAGTACAATCAATAACACGAGTACAATCCGCTATGAACGAGCTTGGACAGGATTCTCGTTCAAAGGTAAACTTGATGTGATCCCAGTACAATATTCACTTTGCCTTGATGCATTCCCCTGGTTCGGGGCTGCCTTTGGTGACCTAACGGTCCCGGATACTTGCAGGTTCAATCATGCACGGAACGACTACTTAGTAGTCTCCCAGGATTTGGATAAAAATAAGGCAACATACAAGTAGACAAGCATGCATTTGTATTAACATAAACATTCACGTTAGCTCGGGCCCAAAGGTAAGCCGAGGAGTGAGATCGTTAGGAGACTTCCCGAGCAACATGTTATAGGGTAGCATGCGAGGGTCTGAACATATATAAAAGCAGTATTTCATTTCCATGTTCCAGCATAAGCAATACAAGTTAGGATTATTCCCTTAGCTAGGTGCGTTGTATTCTTATTAGCATGCTGGGGGTGATTCACCTAGCGACTAACATGTACCGCTCCAGATTTTAAGTGTGCTAGCTAAACAAAGACAAGTTCACCGTAGCCACCCACCTTAGCAATGATTCGCCTCGGTAGAGCGACACGTATAAAACCCCTATTTAAAAAAAAATTATATTTATTATTTTTTTATTAATTAATAATTTATTTATAGTAATTATGTGCTAATTGGGAGAAATATATTTTTATTAATTTTTATTTTAGGTGTTGGTGCACTTAGAAGATTTATGGGACCATTAGGAATTTTTCGAAATTTATTTCATTTAGGAAACCCCTTGAGCAGTTGCTAGCCTAACGGTGTGCATTATTATAATCTATAAATTTTCTTATGAGTATATATATATATATATATATAAACATATATATATATATGTATATATATATTTAAAAAGAAAAAGGAAAAGAAAAGAAAAGAAAAGAAAGTATTAATAAACTACTAAAACTAATAATAATACTATTACTATTAACTAAGAAACCATTCACTCTTAAGGCAAGCAAACGTTAGCAACTTGCTAGCAAGCACTAGCAAAAACTTTCCTCTACCACACAGACCCGCCCACCTTTAATTCCCATTCCTAGAAAGCCCAGCTAGCGTCCTATTCCATCTCAGACACCCGCGGACCTAAACCCACTCCTCTCTCCTCTATCCCTATATATATATATATATATATAAACACTAAACCTAATCATCCAGACCCTTATCTTCTCATCTAGAGCCGCCACCGCAGCCAGAGAACCCTGCCAGGCCGTCCAAACCAATCCCGACGACCGCGATCCCGCGTACTACAGATTCTCATACGAGGTACCTGCGTTGCGGAGTTGTTTTCCGTCGACTCGCTCAACCAAACGCCGTTCCATCTTCACCGGTATCCTCACCCCTTAACCCTCTTCCATATTTGTATGATAGAAGTCCACGAACAACACGAAAATCTAGGCGAAAACAGTGCCCAAGTTGGCGTAAGCAGACCTAATTCTGGGATCACAGAAAACTGCGATAATTACCCATGTTGCCGAGTTTGTATCTCCCACCACAGAGATCCGAATTCGGTGATTCTTTTTGGTATCCGTAGACCACTTGACCTAGTTTATTTTCTGTTAAATAACCCTAGATTATTAACTATTGTGGACAGAATTAAATTCATCACAAAACTCCGTGAACCCACTTTTTCCAGATTTCCAAAAGTGGTGAAACGAAGCGCGCCCCGCCAAACGGGACCACCCTGTCGTGTACCGAGTGTACCGAATGGTGTGCTCAGGGTAACCGGACATGTAAAAATTTGTGAAAATAGATTCGGACGTGTGTGCACGCCAGAATCAGCCCGTATCCGCGGACACATCCAGTGTCACAACTTTTGTGGAAGTCGTGCGCATTTTGTGCATGCTCGTCAAATTGCGATGAAACTTGCTCCACTGGACTCGTGGTAACGCGCTGGTCCTGTGACCCAATTTTAACGTAATTCTGAGACAGTTGACCAAGTCGCCAATTGGCAGGCCCCACAATTGACTTTTTGGACGAAATTGTGTTAGGCCCATCGAAATCCATATTTGGACATACCGTTGGGTTCGTATTGACATCTAGAGTTGTTTGACCTATAATTTGTCTCATTTAGAGACTGTTACCCTTGGTATGCTTTTCGGTACAAAGTGGGCTACTTGTGGACCCCGCTGTGACCCAAAATTACCGTTTTGCCCCTGTGTCCAAATTGGACGAAAGGGAAGTGCTTTCTAGCTATTTTTCTTATTCTGGGAACGTTGGTGATGTTTATTTCAGCATCCGGAGACGTTCATTCTGAGGCCGTAGCTTCTGACTCTTGTTGTTGACATCGGGACATTACATTTTCGCAGCTTTCTTGCCAGGCAAGATACCTTGCCAAATTATAAAAGTACTTTTGCATGCTATTTATATTTTTGTATATTTATTATATTTCTGTATATTTCTTGCATGTGTAGTTTCTTTCAGTCATTACTATATATTAGATATGTTGACACACACATGACACTTAGTATCATGAGAGGACAATCATTAGACGTATGGGCTTTTAACCACTCAGGTAAACCGTAGTATATAGCTCGCACTATGGGCGTGTGTCGCGCTGGTCGCTACCCCCGCGGTATGTCAATTTCTGGAGTCTCGCTGGTCGCTACCCCCGCGGTATGTCAATTTCTGATGTCCATTGACGTGTGTGTGAGTTGTGAGGTAGATCGAGTAGCCTACCCTTGCCCATACGTTAAAAAGTTGTCCTCATTGCATTCATATAGATCGTCTTGTACAGCGTACTTATTTATTTTTAAATATTATGCATGTTCACTGTATTCAAATTGGCTCGCTTTTCTGTATCTTGTTATGTCCCTCTGAGGACCTGGTCCCTTGCCAGGTATAGACGACCAGGAGTATCCGCATGAGTACGGGCCTAGACCTGACGCATTCCTTTCTGCCAAGGAGGTCTTACCTTCTGAGCATTCATTGATTATCTAGCGATCGATCTTTTAGCTGATACACTTCTGCTGATATTATTTTTATTTTGGAGATTTATACTCCTCTCTCATTTTAGTTTTGGATATAGTCATTGGTAGTGGATTTGTCTCCACCCGACTATTATTTTGGATATTTCAGACTCCTTATTCTAGTTTAGTATTTCTTTTCTATGACTTATTGTGTGGATGCGATTAGCATATCTGTGACTTGTGAGATTATATATACCACATGTGAGTTTATATTCATATTACAGCGTACGTATGGGTTATAGTTTCCATTTATTGGAGTTGCCATATCCATGCGGCTGGCATGCTTACGTGTCCTAGTCCTACGTATTTTGGGACTAGGGTGTGACATGTTTTTGTGGTGGTCCATGCAGGTCGAGTTAGCCGTTTCGGTTACGTCACTGTACCGAGCGGGCCTGCACCTAGGATTAGAATATTAGATCTCATCCACACTTGACTATAACTTACCTTCCTTCCAACATGTCCTACTTAAGTGCTTGCATCCTGCTTGATTCATGTACTCTTCTTAATCCTTTGTCCATCTCTTGCAGAGAGATGAATTTGCATAACGGTCATGCCGCCACCGGGAAAAATATGTCTCCAGGGGACGACGACCAATCACCAGGAGTGACCTCAACGATACCTCTTCTTCCCGGACCGGATGGACCGACTAGCAATCCAATTCCATCAACCCCTTCCACGATACCTAATGGGACTTTTCCAGCTCCACTAGCATCGCAGGATGGCCAGACACAGTTGTTACAATTCTTTCAGATGATAATACAGGAACAAAGGCAGCAAACAGCGGAGCAGAGGCTAGAATTTCTGACAGCACTTGAGAGAATGGCTGCACTAGCCCCTATACCAACCCAGGCACTAGTTTCAGTACCACAAGCTTGGGTTGGTTCAGTCAAGGACTTTGTGCAGATGGGCCCTAAGCCATATAACGGCAATGAGAGTCCAGAGGAGACCACGAACTGGATTGCCAATACCAAGAAGTTGTTAGAGGCATCACAATTACCTTCTGACCTATGGATGATAGGCGTAAGGACTCAGTTAGAAGGCAACGCGCATCACTGGTGGGAATTAATGGAGCGCCAGTTGGGTACGCATCAGACTTAGGAATAATTCTTGGAGTGCTTTGAGAGAAAGTACTTTCCGGACACTGTAAGGGACGCGTTGTATGATCAGTTCCTCCATCTAGAGCAAGGGAACAAGACGGTTGATGAGTATGACGCAGAGTTTAGTCGCCTCAGTAAGTATGGCACAGTCCTAATACCTAATAACTTGGAGAAGGCTAAGAGATTTCACCATGGCTGACTCAGGAGCTCCAGCACTATACTAGCTTACAGTCCCGGATCTCTTATGCCGAGTTATTGACAGAGGCCAGGATCCAGGAGGCCATCAGTAAGGGAAACGGAATTCAACAGAGAAGTCACCAAGGACCAGTAAGGATACAGCAAGGAGGACCCATTCGACACCCTTTGACACGCCAGCAACCAGATAGTATCGCACCATATCCAACCAAGGACCCCCGTACTTGTCACTTTTATGGTAAGATAGGTCATATTCATAGAGACTGTCATCGTCGGTTGGGGCTGTGCATGATATGTGGATCAAGTCACCATCAAACCCGAAGATATCCTCAGCAGAACCAGAGGTCTATGGCATTAGAATCAGGAACACCACATACACCCTCAAGTTTAGAAGACCAAAGGGACCTGCCACTACTTCTACAGTCTGCACAAATGGAGGGGACTAGACCCCAGTTGAACAACCAAGGACAAGGCCAAGCACTCATTATGACAAGTATGGAAGAGCGGACACAGAAAGCCGTAGATACAGGTACAACCTTTTAGTTATAATTGTCTTTGCATACTCATAACCCCAGTGTGACACAAGATCTTAGATGCACAAATAGATATAGAATTGTATATATGGTAGTCTAGCAGTTATGAGAATATATTTCTATTCTACCCAGATGGCATACACGCGATGCTAATGAATGACGCGAGTAGCAGTAGTAGTATTCTCCCCCTATCCTTATCTCGCCCTCTTGGGTGACTCATCTTCTCCTTTTATATTCATTCCTTATCTCGTGCTTAACTCTTCCTACCATAGTTGTATCTTTCGTGCCATTATGAATTGTTTGATATCAACCTCACCCCTATTTTGTTAGTTAAAGCATAAATGTGTTAGTAATGCTTGATAACTAAGGATGAGTTCTTAATATGTATATGCACTATAGCAATGTCTGTATTCTTTATTAGTTTAACCCTTAAGTAGCACCATATAGCATAGTAGAAATTGTTAGATCATTTGAGCTAGATCATACCCCTAATAGTTAGTCAAGACCTTAAGTGTTTTCCTAAAAACTTAGACTATGCCTAGGAAAGAGTTGAAGGCACTTGTTACGAACTGATGACTATGATAAATCGCTGGCGAGGTAGCGACAGTTGCAGCCAGACGATTTTGGTAGAGTAGTCAAATTACTTGCAGCCATACTGGCCAGGTGGCGTGGCAGTATTAGACTACGATACTTGATGGTTACAGGAAAAAGTCATAGTTATGAGATTCTAGACCGGTATCCCAAGATTCTCGACCCAATAAATGTATTTGCCTTACAATCTAGACAATAGCTTCAAAGAAGGTGACCACGAGTAGAATTTTTGTAAGTTGGGTAGTGTAGATGAGTTAGAGGATGATAGAATAGTATATAGACAATAGATGATGAAGTATTAGAATGGCAGACCATGAGTTTTATGAGTCCTACTAGACACCAATGTAGTATAATAACTATAGTGATCATTATGAATATGGGTTAATGTCAATTTTGAGGACGAAATTTTTGTAAGTTGGGTAGAATGTAAAACCCCTATTTCAAAAAAAAATCATATTTATTATTTTTTTATTAATTAATAATTTAATTATAGTAATTATGTGCTAATTGGAAGAAATATATTTTTATTAATTTTTATTTTAGGTGTTGGTGCACTTAGAAGATTTATGGGACCATTAGGAATTTTTCAAAATTTATTTCATGTAGGAGACCCCTTGAGCAGTTGCTACCCTAACGGTGTGCATTATTATAATCTATAAATTTTCTTATGAGTATATATATATATATATATATATATATATATATATATATATATATATATATATATATATATATATATATATATATATATATATATATAAACAAATATATATATGTATATATATATTTAAAAAGAAAAAGAAAAAGAAAAAGGAAAAGAAAAGAAAAGAAAGTATTAATAAACTACTAAAACTAATAATAATACTATTACTATTAACTAAGAAACCATTCACTCTTAAGGCAAGCAAACGTTAGCAACTTGCTAGCAAGCACTAGCAAAAACTTTCCTCTACCACACAGACCCGCCCACCTTTAATTCCCATTCCTAGCAAAGCCCAGCCAGCGCGCCCTATTCCATCTCAGACACCCGCGAACCTAAACCCGCCTCCTCTCTCCTCTCTCCATATATATATATATATATATATATATATATATATATATATATATATATATATATATATATATATATATATATAAACCCTAAACCTAATCATCCAGACCCTCCTCTTCTCATCTAGAGCCGCCACCGCAGCCAGAGAACCCTGCCAGGCCGTCCAAACCAATCCCGACGACCGCGACCCCGCGCACTGCAGATTCCCACACGAGGTACCTGCGTTCCAGAGTTGTTTTCCGTCGACTCGCTCAACCAAACGCCGTTTTGTCTTCACCGGTATGCTCACCCCTTAACCCTCTTCCATATATGTATGATAGCAGACCACGGACAACACAAAAATCTAGACGAAAACAGCGTCCAAGTTGGCGCAAGCAGACCGAATTCTGGGATCGCAGAAAACTGTGATGACCACCCATGTTGCCGAGTTCGTATCTCCCCCCACAGAGATTCGAATTCAGTGATTCTTTTTGGTATACGTAGACCACTTAACCTAGTTTATTTTCTGTTAAATAACTCTAGATTATTAACTGCTGTGGACAGAATTAAATTCATCACAAAACTCCGCGAACCCACTTTTTCTAAATTTTCAAAAGTTGTGAAACGGAATGCGTCCCGCCAAACGGGACCACCCCGTCGTGTACCGAGTGTACTGAACGGTGCGTGCAGCGTAACCGGACATGTAAAAATTCATGGAAATGGATTCGGAAGCGTGTACGAGCCGAATTAGCCGTATCCGCGGACACACCCCGTATCGTAACTTTTGTGGAAGTCGCACACATTTTGTGCACGCTCGTCAAATTGCGACGAAACTTGCGCCACTGGAATCGTGGTAATGCGCTGGTCCCGTGACCCAATTTTCACGTAATTCTCAGATAGTTGACCAAGTCGCCAATTGGCGGGCCCCACAGTTGACTTTTTGGACGAAATTGTGTTCGGCCCATCGGAATCCACATTTGGACATACCATTGGGTTCGTATTGACATCTAAAGTTGTTTGACCTATAATTTGTCCCATTTAGAGACTGTTACTCTTGGCACGCTTTTCGGTGCAAAGTGGGCCACATGTGGACCCCACTTTGACCCAAAATTACCGTTTTAACCCTGTGTCCAAATTGGACGAAAGGGAAGTGCTTTCTAGCTATTTTACTTATTCTGGGAACGTTGGTGATGTTTATTTTAACATCCAGAGACGTTCATTCTGAGGTCGTAGCTTCTAACTCTTGGTGTTGACATCGGGATATTATATTTTTGCAGCTTTCTTGCCAGGCAAGATACCTTGCCAAATTGTTACAGTACTTTTGCATGCTATTTATATTTCTGTATATTTATTGTATTTCTGTATATTTCTTGCATATGTAGTTTCTTTCAGTCATTACTATATATTAGATATGTTGACACACACTTGACACTTAGTATCATGAGAGGATAATTATTAGATGTATAGGCTTTTAAGCACTCTGGTAAACCGTAGTATATAGCTCGCACTACGGGCGTGTGTCGTGCTGGTCGCTACCCCTGCGGTATGTCGATTTCTGATGTCCATTAACGTGTGTGTGAGTTGTGAGGTAGATCGAGTAGCCTACCCTTGCCCATACGTCGAAAAGTTGTCCTCATTGCATTCATATAGATCATCTTGTATAACATACTTATTTATTTTCAAACATTATGCATGTTCACTGTATTCAAATTGGCTCGCTTTTCTGTATCTTGTTATGTCCCTCTGAGTACCTGGTCCCTTGCCAGGTATAGACGACCAGGAGTATCCGCAGGAGTACGGGCCTAGACCTGACCCATTCCTTTCTGCCGAGGAGGTCTTACCTTCTGAGCATTCGTTGATTATCTAGCGATGGATCTTTTTAGCTGATATACTTCTACTGACATTATTTTTATATTGGAGATTTATACTCCTCTCTCATTTTAGTTTTGGATATAGTCATTGGTAGTGGATTTGTCTCCACCCGACTATTATTTTGGATATTTCAGACTCCTTATTCTAGTTTAGTATTTCTTTTCTATGACTTGTCGTGTGGATGAGATTAGCATATCTGTGACTTGTGACATTATATATATCACTTGTGAGTTTATATTCATATTACAGCGTACGTATGGGTTATGGTTTCCATATATTGGAGTTGCCATATTCATGCGGCTGGCATGCTTACGTGTCCTAGTCCTACGTATTTTGGGACTGGGGCGTGACAACACGTCAAGCGAGCCTCTGAAAGCTTAAGCCGGTTCCTGTAGGGACAAGTCTGGATATCCTTTGCCTCAAACGATTATTCTCGCCTAAGCAAGGCGGGTCGAGACATGCACTTTTGCCGTTTGAATCGGCAGTCCGCTTAAACTGAACGGGGTGTTACATCCTACGCAACTTAGAAAAAATTTCATCCTCGAGACTTACTGAGGACAAGCAGTACGTTTCAATCAATTTTGATATAACGATACAAGGCTGAGGCAAACCTATATAAGTCATTATACTTGCTTATTTGGATATTCACTTGCACAAGCATTCGAGATCAGCATATCGCGAGTGTAGATCGTACACATACTCGAAGTGCCCCTCTAATAAATGCATTTCACCAACTCGGCGATAACAAAGTCTTAGCACTCGAGTTTCACATTTTCTTAAGTCTTGGATCGTACACAAGTTCAAGGCGTCCCTCAAACATATTCATTCAACCAAACTCAGAGTTAGTAAAATCGGACAAGCTACTGCGATAATCTCAAGGGTTCGCACAGGTTGGCACAAAGGCCACTCGCATCACAATATCATACAAGCATTCATATCATTCAAAACGTATTTTGAAAGTAATTAGACTTATTGTTGGAACATTCTATTGAGGCATTAAGAGAGAGCGTGCACATAACCCACGAACGAGCTTTCGAAACTGATATAATCGAAATGAAGTCCAAGGGCGTAGAAGCCAGGCTCTGATACCAACATGTCATGCCCCGATCTCCCGTAGGCAAATCGGCCGTTCCCGCTAGGCGAGAATCACCACGCCAGCGCTCCCGCAGAACGATCGCTTTGACCCATACGGGCGTGATGCCGTACGAGCGTGAGCCACGCCCGTGCAAGGTCGTGGTTCATTGGCTGGCGTTAAAAGTTCTAAGCCACAGAGTCGCACAGATTATCCGAGTGCAGCAGAGTCATGAACGCATAGGCGATCGGTAACAAGTTCACTGAGTTGATAATATAGCGGAAGCATTGAAACATAAGTTGAAGTAAAGGGGATATCCTTTGGGACTGGGGTGTGACAACACGTCCTACGTATTTTGGGACTAGGGAGTGACAACACGTTAAGCGAGCCTCTGAAAGCTTAAGCCGGTTCCTGTAGGGACAAGTCTGGATATCCTTTGCCTCAAATGAGTATTCTCGCCTAAGCAAGGCGGGTCGAGACATGCACTTTTGCCGTTTGAATCGGCAGTCCGCTTGAACGGAACAAGGTGTTACAGTAGCCGCACACGACTCGGAGAGAACGACAAGGACTTAGCTCTGCCCAGAGCTTGGAGACGAGTGAAATGACGAAGAATGGACAAAATAATATGTTGGCAGCAAGTTTTTGGAGAGAATATTTCTGATAATGTTTAGAAAGAACAAACCATTCATATATATAAGAATCCATCCAATATATAACGGTCTGAATTAATTCAGCCATTACACAGACACATGGAGAATGAATCTGGACACGTAATGTATTAACGGTTCAAAATTAAATAGTAACGGACAAATTTATTTTTCAACGTTCAGAATATTAAACGAAAAAAATTGAAGAGGAGTAAAAAGAATTTTAGGGTCTCAGCCCGAACCCGAAGAGGAAATCGAATCGGCATTCTGCGCCCGCAGATGTGGGCGCGTACCCGCACCCGTTACGCACGTCAAACCGAAACAAACCGAGCCGGGCCGGGCGGCGGTGGCGGTGCGCGCGTATGGCCGAAGGGGTTCCCCACAGA
Organism: Iris macrosiphon; assembly: GCA_036927795.1. NCBI lineage: Eukaryota > Viridiplantae > Streptophyta > Magnoliopsida > Asparagales > Iridaceae > Iris > Iris macrosiphon. Next base: position 6,055,820 of record JAYESA010000001.1, on the reverse strand, counting down.
ATATCTTTAAGAAAGCAATGAAGAGGAAATAATATATACACATAAGGAGGGGTTGGCCCATCCAATGTGGGACTAAAATTGAAGTTGGTTTTTTGAGAAAAGGTTCTAACAATCCCCCCCCCAAAACCAAGTTCCAAAACAGAGATAATTGTGAAGTAAAAAGAGAGAGATAGAGAGAGATAATCTGGGCAGTAAAATACTATGCATAGATAAGATGGACTACAGCCTTGAATCTCACGTAGTGACTATTGCCTTAATCTGAAGAAGTGCTTGATGGACTATGCCTTGAATCAGACTTCTTGAACCAGATTTAGAAAATAGCACACATAGTAAGCTAGAGGTCCTTGGTCTATCGGGTGGCAATTTTAAATGGCCATGCGCACTTTTCCACATTCATGAGAGTTGTCTGGGATCGCCATGTCCCATAGTCGCGGCCTTCACGACCTCTCATATAGGTAAGTTCTTAATGGTTGGTGATATGAATCAACCCAGCATTACAGCTTGGACCTATTAAGAGTTTAACCTCATCCTAACCATACCACACAGGAACACTATCACCATAGGGATGGGGAGTCATTGTACACATGTATAGCCGCTTGGACTTTATTTTAATGAGAATTTAATCTCGAGTCAGTGTTCCATAAAGTCACCTAAGTTCAGCTTGTTTTTACCTATTGAATCGGCTTCTTGGGATCTCCAGTCAGACTCGGTTGGGTTGTCACTGCTGGTGACTAACTTATGCGCTTAACCACATCCCCCTCGATGATTCTAGGATCAAAGTCCTAGACAGACCCTTCATCAAGTGATCTGTAAGGTTCTTTTCTGACTTTATATAGTCAAGAACCACATATTTGCCTAGTAGGCTTTTTATTGACTTGAAGCGCAGCTGCAGGTGCCTGTTCATTTTAGGGCATTTGGGGTTATCCAAATTCATATCTTCCACGAGTACAATCAATAACACGAGTACAATCCGCTATGAACGAGCTTGGACAGGATTCTCGTTCAAAGGTAAACTTGATGTGATCCCAGTACAATATTCACTTTGCCTTGATGCATTCCCCTGGTTCGGGGCTGCCTTTGGTGACCTAACGGTCCCGGATACTTGCAGGTTCAATCATGCACGGAACGACTACTTAGTAGTCTCCCAGGGTTTGGATGAAAATAAGGCAACATACAAGTAGACAAGCATGCATTTGTATTAACATAAACATTCACGTTAGCTCGGGCCCAAAGGTAAGCCGAGGAGTGAGATCGTTAGGAGACTTCCCGAGCAACACGTTATAGGGTAGCATGCGAGGGTCTGAACATATATAAAAGCAGTATTTTATTTCCATGTTCCAGCATAAGCAATACAAGTTAGGATTATTCCCTTAGCTAGGTGCGTTGTATTCTTATTAGCATGCAGGGGGTGATTCACCTAGCGACTAACAGGTACCGCTCCAGATTTTAAGTGTGCTAGCTAAACAAAGACAAGTTCACCGTAGCCACCCACCTTAGCAATGATTCGTCTCGGTAGAGCGACACGTGTAAAACCCCTATTTAAAAAAAATCATATTTATTATTTTTTTATTAATTAATAATTTATTTATAGTAATTATGTGCTAATTGGGAGAAATATATTTTTATTAATTTTTATTTTAGGTGTTGGTGCACTTAGAAGATTTATGGGACCATTAGGAATTTTTCGGAATTTATTTCATGTAGGAGACCCCTTGAGCAGTTGCTAGCCTAACGGTGTGCATTATTATAATCTATAAATTTTCTTATGAGTATATATATATATATAAACAAATATATATATGTATATATATATTTAAAAAGAAAAAGGAAAAGAAAAGAAAAGAAAAGAAAGTATTAATAAACTACTAAAACTAATAATAATACTATTACTATTAACTAAGAAACCATTCACTCTTAAGGCAAGCAAACGTTAGCAACTTGCTAGCAAGCACTAGCAAAAACTTTCCTCTACCACACAGACCCGCCCACCTTTAATTCCCATTCCTAGCAAAGCCCAGCCAGCGTCCTATTCCATCTCAAACACCCGCGGACCTAAACCCACTCCTCTCTCCTCTATCCCTATATATATATATATATATATATATATATATATATATATATATATATAAACACTAAACCTAATCATCCAGACCCTCCTCTTCTCATCTAGAGCCGCCACCGCAGCCAGAGAACCCTGCCAGGCCGTCCAAACCAATCCCGACGACCGCGACCCCGCGCTCTACAGATTCTCATACGAGGTACCTACGTTCCAGAGTTGTTTTCCGTTGACTCGCTCAACCAAACGCCGTTCCGTCTTCACTGGTATCCTCACCCCTTAACCCTCTTCCATATTTATATGATAGAAGACCACGAACAATACGAAAATCTAGGCAAAAATAGTGCCCAAGTTGGCGCAAGCAGACCTAATTCTGGGATCACAGAAAACTGCGGTGATCACCCATGTTGCCGAGTTTGTATCTCCCACCACAGAGATCCGAATTCGGTGATTCTTTTTGGTATGCGTAGACCACTTGACCTAGTTTATTTTCTGTTAAATAACCCTAGATTATTAACTATTGTGGACAGAATTAAATTCATCACAAAACTTCGTGAACCCACTTTTTCCAGATTTCCAAAAGTGGTGAAACGAAGCGCACCCCGCCAAACGGGACCACCCTGTCTAGTACTGAGTGTACCGAACGGTGTGCTCAGGGTAACCGGACATGTAAAAATTTGTAAAAATGGATTCGGACGCGTGTGCAGGCCGGAATCAGTCCGTATCCGCGGACACATCCTGTCCAAGGCAGTCCAATATGAATGATTTGGGTTACTGGTATATCTACTTAGTCTCCCAATAACAAATATAATATCAGGTCTTGTCCTTTTTGTTATATACAAAAGGGAGCCTATCATCTGTGAATATTTATGTTGTTCCAAAGGTGATCCTTCATTCTTTTTTAGTACAATACTGCTGTCATAAGGAGTAAGGACAGGTTTCTTATCAAATAACTCAAACTTTTTTTTAGCATTTTTTAATTGAATGTGCTAAAGATAGAGTATAACCCTCTTTGCCTTTGGTCACTTGCATTCCTAAAATTAAGTTGGCTTCTCCTAGGTCTTTCATATCAAACTGGCTAGATAAATAGTTCTTTGTAATATTTATCAATTCTAGTGATGAACCTAGGATAAGGATGTCATCTACATACAAGCATAAAATGACACAACTTTTACATGTACCTTTAGAGTATATGCATTTATCATACTCATTTGACAAGAAACCATATTCACAAATTACTTTGTCAAATTTATTGTGCCATTGTTTGGGAGCTTGTTTCAAGCCATAGAGGGATTTTACTAGTATGCAAACTTTCTTTTCTTGACCTTTAGCAATGAAACCTTCAGGTTGGTCCATATAAAGTTTTTCCTCTAGATCTTCATTCAAAAATGCTGTCTTTACATCCATTTGATGGATTAGCATATCATGAATGGATGCTAAGGCCAAGAGAGTTCTAATGGATGTGATCCTAGCTACAGGAGAGTAGGTATCAAAATAATCTAACCCTTTCTTCTGGGTAAAACCCTTAGCAACTAATCCAGCTTTGTATTTCTCTATTGTACCATCGGCTCTGAGTTTCTTCTTGAAAATCTACTTACAACCTATTGGTTTATTGCCTAAAGGTAGATCTGTTAGAAACCAAGTGTTATTCTCCATGATGGAGTTGTATTCACTGTTAATGGCTTCTTCCCAGAAGGGATCATCAGGAGACGACATTGCTTCTTCATAAGTTGAGGGATCACCCTCTATCAAAAAGGTGAAGAATCCTTCCCCTAATTTTTTTCAATCCTATTCCTTTTACTCCGTCTAGGTTCTAAGTCTTGTTCAGATTGTGAGCTCGGTATTTGGACATGAGAACTAGTAGAGGGTATGGAGGAAGATATTGAACTTCTATCCTTAAAAGGAAATATGTTTTCAAAGTAAACTGCATCTCTTGCTTCTATAATGGTATTGTTAGAGATTTTATTTACTTCTGAGTGAGTTACTAGAAATCTATTGGCATAGCTGTCTAAGGCATATCCTATGTAAACAGCGTCTACAGTCTTGGGACCAATCTTTCTCTTTTTAGGTTTGGGAATTCCGACTTTAGCAAGGCATCCCCAAACTCTAAGGTAATTAATCCTAGGAGCTCTACCTTTCCAAAGATCATAGGGAGTCTTATCTTTTGTCTTACTAGGAATCCTATTAAGAATGTAACAGGCAGTTAAAAGGGCTTCTCCCCACAAGTTATCAGGAGCACCAGAGCTGAGAATCATTGCATTCACCATATCTAACAGAGTGCGGTTCTTGCGTTCAGCAACTCCGTTAAACCGAGGTTAATATGGAGCAGTTACCTCATGAATTATTCTATGTTCTTAACAGAAGTTAATCATTTCGTTTAAGGTATATTCTCCACCACGATCAGATCTAAGGATCTTAATCTTTTTTCCAATTGATTCTCAGCTTCAGATTTGTAGACCTTAAATTTATCTAGAACTTCATCTTTGGTTTTGAGAAGGTAAATATAACAATACTTTGAATAATCATCTATAAACGTAACAAAGTATTTTCTACCGCCTCTGGTCAAAATCCTATTTAAGTCACATACATCACTATGAATAAGTTCTAGAAGGTCAGAATTTCTTTCTACAGATTTGAATGATAATTTAGTGTGTTTGGCTTGAACACAAATCTCATATTTGTGTTTGTCATCTATTGGAGTCTTGGGAATAAGATCTAAAGTCATCATTCTTTTAATAGAACCTAGGTTTACATGACCTAGTCTGCCATGGCAAACATTTGAAGATTCTATATTAGAGACAATGAGAGAACAATCAAAAATTTTATTCATTGTGCTTAAAATGAAAAGACCGTCTTTTACAAAGCCTTTTCCTATAAAGGAGTCATGCTTAGAAAATACTACTTTATTTGCCTCCATTACAATTTGTATCCTGATGCTACAAGAAGGGATCCACTAACTAGGTTTCTCCTGACAGACGACACATGAAGAACATCATGAAGAGTTAAGATTTTTCCTGATATCATTTTCAGGTCAACTTTTCCTCTTCCAATAATTTGTGCCGTTGAGCCATCTCCTAGGGTCACACCTCCTCCACTTGATTCCTGTTAGTTTGAAAAATATGAGCGATCAAACGAAACATGAACATTAGCTCCAGAATCCAACCACCAATCATCAGAATGGTAAGAGAGGTTAATAAAGGGTTAAAAGCTTACAGACCTGAAGGAACTCGAAGAACCTTTGTGAAGCATGTTCGCTTCTGGTCTAACAGAGCCCTTTCCTTTGTAGGAGGTCTGGACAGCTTTCTTCTTCCTATGGTAGCAGTTGGTGGCCATATGGTTTGTTTTACCACACACAAAATAAAATCTCTTTTGATCCTGAGTCTGACTGAAGTTTCTAGGTTTATGGTTTTGGTGATGATGGTTAGGCTGAAAGTTTTTCTTCTTCTTGAAGAAATTATTTTTGGATTTATAATAAAAATTAGATTTGGGTTTTCCTTGGCCTTTTACAAGATTTACCTTAGCCTTAGATTCAGTCTTAGGCTTAGATCTCAATCTAATTTGTTCTTCGATTCTAATTTTCTTTAGGACTTGATTGTAGGTAAGATCTCCTTGTGTATGGATAAGTTCCTTAGTAATATCAGACCAAGAGGGATGTAACTTGTCTATTAGGCATGCTATTTTATGCTCATTGGAGAAAGATGTGCCTTTGGCTTGAATATGCCTAAGGTATTCTTGGAATTCATGGAGCTGGTCATTCATTGGCTTGTTATCTACCATGAAATACCTATTAAAGGTTGAAGAATTAAATCTTTCTATTCTGGCATCTTCACAGTCGTATTCATCTTCCAAGGCTTTCCAAAGTTCTTTAGCGCTCTTGTATTCAAAAAATATATCATACAAGGATTCAGATAATGCGCTTAGAATTTTATGAAAGCAGTGGAAGTCTATCACTTTAGGGGTTTTTGGTTTCGAGGAGGGGGACACTCCAATGTCAGACTAAGTTTTATCAGAATCATTTGTGATGGATGTGGACCCATCAATGGCTGAAATAAGTCCTAGGGTCGTGAGCCAAAATTTTATTTGGCTCTGTCATCTTTTAAAGTATTAGCCATCAAACTTAATAGGTTTTGTAGTAGAGGATTCCTCCATACCAGTCATGTTTGCAGTCTGAAAAATATAAATTTATTTAATAACAAAGTCTAAGATAATAGTTTAGGTTGTCTTTGCTAATCAATCTTAAAATTTTTAGTTTTTCAAGTGTTGATCAACTCAGGTTAGCTGTAGGGGTCAGTTCCCAGCTAGCGGCGGTCCGAAGACTCTTAAGTACCGTGTGGCTTAGGGCTATTTACACCCGGTTGACAGAAGGACCCTTTTGGCTTGTGCCCGAGTTTGCCTCTACTTTGAAACTTTAGATTTGAAGATTTTATTTGCAATTTCCTTTTTACTAAACTATTTTCTTTTGGTCCTGGATTGCTTTCAAAAATACTAAGTGATTATTTATGTTACTATTGAAATGATTTTTGTGATCAAAATATTACAATTTGACAAAATTATCATGTGCTAACAATTTTTTTTTTTTTTGACAAAATTATAAAATATAGAAAATATTAAATATGGTTATTTGCTATGGTAAATATTAAGCAAATTGAATTTTCTAGAATAAAAATTAAACTACTGCAACTTAATAATATTGGCTACAGTAAGAATACTTTTTCTACAAGTTAAAGCTTGCTATAGTCAGAAAATTTTCAAATTTTTAATTGATAAATTATCAACTATGCTACAGTAACTATTAACTTTTTATTTATTAATCAACTTTGTTCCAGAAAATTTTATGTTACTATGCCAATAATATGTTGCTACAATATTATAAATTAAGCAATGCCCAAACAAAAAATTTCGGTTATGTAGCAAGAATAGGCAACAAATATTAACCTAACTGATGAGAAATATATATATAATAAATGGTTAATTTTTATTTTTTTTAGCAGAAAATAAATAATGGTATATTAACAATATTTCTGAAGCTTTCTAGCAAGATTTAGATGAACAATTCTAACATAAAAATCAACTCTTAGATTGTTAGAAAACTTGTCGTTTTCTTAATGAAAACTTTGTGAATCAAAAGAAAAAAAATTAGATTGATGTTACCGGCCTCTGGGAAAGTCGTGTACGAAGCACTACCCTAAGAGTTAATTCGGGATCTGTGTGCAGACGTTTCTCGAAGCTCCTAGTGGTAAAACCCTCGCACTACCAGTATCTCGTAGCCGCACACGACTCGGAGAGAACGACCAGGACTTAGCTCTGCCCAGAGCTTGGAGACGAGTGAAACAACGAAGAATGGACAGAATAATATGTTGGCAGCAAGTTTTTGGATATAATATTTCTGATAATGTTTACAAAGAATAAACTATTCATATATATAAGAATCCATCCAATATGTAACGGTCTGAATTAATTCAGCCGTTATACAAACACATGGAGAATGAATTTGGACACGTAATGTATTAACGGTTCAAAATTAAATAGTAACAGACAAATTTATTTTTCAACGTTCAGAATATTAAACAAAAAAAATTAAAGAGGAGCAAAAAGAATTTTAGGGTCTCAGCCGAAACCCGAAGAGGAAATCGAATCGGCATTCGGCATCCGCAGATGTGGGTGCGTACCCGCACCGTTACGCGCGCCGAACCGAACCGAACCAAGCCGAGCCGGGCTGGGCGACGCACGCATGTGGCCCAAGGGGTTCCCCATACAACATCTTTAAGAAAGCAATGAAGAGGAAATAATATATACACACAAGGAGGGGTTGGCCCATCCGATGTGGGACTAAAAGTGAACTTGGTTTTTTGAGCAAAGGTTCTAACATTCTCTTCCTTTCTTTACTGTCTCTTCGTTCCATTGTAAACTCGTATGAGAACAGGCATATTGGACTCTCCTTACGGCTAGCTTCTTCATAATATGAAGATGGGGTGGGGGTCTGGAAAGGGGGCATAGAGCGCTTCTAGGTTTAGACCGGCATAACGTGGTGAGGATGACAACACTGGGAGATGGGATTGTTCTCATGAGTTGGCACATGATGTCGCACGACAGCAAGTTTGCCGGCAAAGGTATTGAGCTTGGCCATTTCACGTATAGATGTCATCGACTCGTGAAAAGTCTGTCGCGAAGACGGAAGCACTTGGCTTCTTCTCGATCAAGGTGATTCTCTCGCGAGTTGTCATGACCCGCTTCCGATATGAGGACACGAGTACGTGGGTACGTCCAGCCTACGCCGTAGTATCGGCTGTAAAACTCTTTCTAGATCAACAATACTAGCTAATAATCTCACACAATAATATATAAACATGTTAATGACATTTCAATTCCAAAAGGAGGACAATATGATGATAACATCAATACTCAATCATAATGACTATAAGGAAGATAAATGACACGATAAAGATAAAAAATAAGATATCAAGAGAAGTCTAGAAATATATACAACCTCAACTCAATAATAAGTCTATGAGTCTAACTATCCCAATCTCAATATAAGTCTTATAAATTATAACAACTCAAAGAATCGAAAGCTGGAGACAAATCTAATACAATATAAGCTAAACTAGTTAAGTCACTTCTGGTGTCTCTTCTATGGGATGTGGCTCCTCCTAAGGCTCCTGGGTATATCCATCATCTACTCCCGGTCCATAATAAGTGGGACAAAAGTCCTTAAAATCCTCTGAAAAATGTTATCCAGTCATGATTGTGCAAAATACATAAACTAACAGCAATTCTATTACAATAATAAAGACTATAAAACAATAGATAATGAGAATACAAGATAGAAGAAAACTAGAGCAGTGCTATCAGTATCACAGGTAAATATGAATTGTAAATAAATAAGTCAAGGGAGTAATGACTGGAATAAACAGGAATGAAGAAACAATACTAACTCAGTGCCTTGAAATATTAGTTTATTATGTGATCGGTTTGGAACAAGATCAGACTCTACCATATATGATTGACTATGCACAAGTACAGATAAAAAAATTAGGTCAATCATGTATGATTGACTATACACAAGTACAAGTAAGGGGATCAGGCCAATCATATATGGGGAGCTATGTACAAGTAATAAGATCAGGCTACATCCTGTGTGTGGTGAGGGTGAGCTATGCACAAGTAGGTGGGTATGATCAGATAATCAACTAATGCTTTTTCGTCCCCCGACTAATACAATGGGTCCAATCACGATTTCTCATGACCAAAATCCATTAATATTAGTTTGTGTACCATCGTGTTAGGAATCAAGTATAACACTACTACTGATATCATAGTAATCATCAAAGTAGGAAAAACTGTCAAAGAATGTTCTCGCCTATTATCATGAGCAAATGATGTAAGTCAGAATCCGAACTGGTGTCAGACTGACCTATATATAAAATTTTATGTCAATTGGTGTATTGGAGTAGTAAACATGCTTAAATAGACTAAAATGTGATTTATAGGCCAAAACTAGGTTATACTAGTCAAACTAGGTCAATACCTTGATTCTAGGTCAATACTAGTCATACCTTGCTACTATCTAAGATATATTAGCTAATACTAGGTTATAATGGTCTATAATAGTCTAATACTAATCGACTATTTATCATACCAAGCTACCCTTGCTTAAACTAGTTATTACTAAGTTTATTAGTTAATAACTTAACTATATAAACTTATCCTAGCTAGGATACCCCGTACTTAATGTCATGACCCCCACCCGGTGTAGGGATGCAAGTCGGGAACAACGTCCAGCCTACGCCGCAGAATCGGCAGTAGAATGATGTTTGGGTATTCAATCTAGTAATATAATGAACCACCAATAATATCAATATACTCAATCACAAATCTAAGATGAAAATGCGCACGAATATGTTAAAGAATAGAATAGTCACATATAACTCATGAGTCTAAAATAATAACATCAATGAGTCTGAAAGAATACTAACAAAGTAAGCTGGAGACAAATCCAGTACAAGAATACTAAGAAGCTACTAATCCCGGGTCATATGTCTCAGTTGGGATAAGTCCCTCCTGAGGCAGGGTCTCTGACTCTAAATCCACAACATCCTGAGGTCCATAATGTGTACGGTACCACTCCTCAGTGTCATCTGGTAAAAATATATCCATCCAGGAAAGGAGCAGAGTACATCTCTAATAACAGTTCTAATTAATGATAAAAACTATGTAACAGTAAATAGATGTGAATATATAAGATGCACAAAATATACAAGAGATACACAATAAGAAAATACTGGAAATAAATGCAATAATGAACAATATGTCAATGAACAAGAATACCAATGACTAAGTGTGTGAGTACTAGCTTAACATGTGATCGGCTTGGGAACTTGCACAAGAGTATAATGGTCTGGTTAATCATACGTGCGGTGTATGATCAACACTCACAAGGAACAAGACATGCACAAGGAGGGTATGATTATATATCTACACTAAAATACTCCCCATCCCTGACTAGTATAATAGATTCAACCATGGTATGCTATGGCACGGGATTCTCTAGGAAGGTAGCAAATCTCCCCGAGAATCAGTGTCTGTACATGTACAAGATAATCAATGAAACAAGACTTGCACAAGATATACCATATACAAGGAATAACATCTCATGACGAGATCCGGATATACCAATCCGTGTAACCATCGTGTCAAGAAACATGGATATCTACACTAAATACAATAAACATAGAGGATATCATAAATGAGAAACTATCAGAGAGTGTACTCGTCTGAAGTCCAATGAATAGTCTCACAGATGTCTGATACGGTGCCTCGAAGACCTAGATATGGAATATAACATCAATACAAGGTTTCGAAAAGAAAATAAGTTAAACTAGTCACTTCTAGGTCAACTAGCCATTTCTAAGTCAAAAGTCAAACTAGGTCAACTCTAAGTCAAAGTGGTCAAACTATGGTCAACTATGTCAAACTGCCCATTTTTATGTTGCATGAGTCTATCTCAAGGATGTTGAGTTCAAGCACTAGAGTCTAGGTCATAAAAGCTAAATCTTAGGATACTAGGATACCGTATCTCAGGATACGTAAAACAATAGGTAAAGTATCACATATACGTAACAACAAATATTAATTATATAAAGTCCTAATTATAACATTAAATGGATACCTTAGTTTCGAACCAACTTGGTATCACAATACTAAACCATAATCTTGATACCCAAACCCAATACCTTGGTTATCCCCAAATACCTTGATACTTACCTTGGTTTCTTAAGGCAATATCCAAAACTTTGTTTATACTAACTACCCATAAATGATATATGCTAACAACTAAATATTATAAATATAGTATATTAAAACATAATTAGCAATTAGGAATATATATACATATATATATTAATACCATATATATAAATATATATAACTATTATAATTAAATACATAATATCTATTCAAAATCGCATAACTGTCATTAAAATCCTGCCAACTGTCGCTGAAAGCTGTTGATACCGCTGATACCACTGCTGTTTTCGTGATAGTTTTCTGCTGCCGTCGCCAAAGCTGAACTACTGCTATCGCTATTGCTGCTGCAGCCGTCGCTACTGCTGTTGCTGTTGCTATTTTCACTGCTGCTGCTGCTGCTGCTGCTGTTATGTTGCTACTGTCGCTATAGCTATCGCAAAAAGCCCCCTGTTCTCCCTCTGTTATATATATATATATATATATATATATATAACACCAATATATGTAAAATATATAACACATAATATATATATATATATATATATATATATATATATATATATATATATATATATATATATATATATATATATACACTAATAAATATAACTACAACTTATATAACTATGTATACACACATATACCTCCACATACATATATATGTACATAATAACTACATATGACATAACACACATATATATAGTAACATATATATAACAACACATATATGTATACGTATATATAATCATACACACAATATGTATACATATAACATATAAGTATATATATATATACAACAACATATATATATATATATATATATATATATATATATATATATATATATATATATATATATATATATATATATATATATATATATATATATATATATATATATATATATATATATATATATATATATATACACATAACATAGTATATATATATATGTATATATATATATATATATATATATACATATATATATACTATGTTATGTGTATATATATATATATATATATATATATATATATATATATATATACACATAACATAGTATATATATATATATATATACTACAATATATAATAGATCTTACATGTGTAGAATAATAGCTACATAATTATATATATACATAGGTAAAATAGATACATAGATCTATGACACACTAATACATACATATATATATATATATATATATATATATATATATATATATATATATATATATATATATATATATATATATATATATATATATATATATATAATTACACATCACCATGACTAAGAATAATTTAGAAATAGATTTAAAATTAAATTGTACAAACACATGGAGTGTATCACACCAGTATCCCACTAGATCTTGGATACACTTGTGACACGAGTCCACTACACATTCAAATGTACCCGAAGGACACGAATAAGTCTAATATATTATTTATGAACAATACGAAGAGTCAAACAAAAATCTACGTGTCCGTGTCAAAATGTGACATGCACAAAGTCCCGTGTCGGAGGAAAAATCTCCAAATCAACATGTATCACCAAATTATTGGTATACGATCTACACATACCCAATTATGGACACGACCCTAGCCCCAAAAACACAAGCACATGCCAAATTGATCTATTGGACCAATTAACACACACAACAAATGTCAATCTCGAAATTTCTCCAAAATTGACACAAAAAATACCATAACTTTCTCAATAGGCCTCCTATGAATACAAAACCAAATCCTATGGGTAGCCTATGCATATGGGTTAATTTTTCATGGTTAAATCTCAGATTTAGAACCTAAATTAAGGGAAAAAATTGAATTGTACCTATTGGGAGATGGATTCCCAATGAACCTTCAAATGTGATGAAATTGGCCTCCAACTTGTAGATTCTTGCTCCTCTTTGTAGATCCTTGCTTCCTCCTTCTAGTTCCTTGCTCCACTAGCCTCCAATGGTGATTTGGGAAGGAATTTGGATAAAATTTGGAAGGGAAATGATATGGGAATGAAAGAATTTTGTTGAGGAAAATTCTAGATCTAGTTTTCAAATGAAAAGAGGAGAGAGAAACTTTTCTCCCTCTTTAAATATAGGCTGGCCCCCTTACCCCTTCCTTAAGTCACTATGTAATGTCCATATACCACTTGGGGACTCTCATGAAGAAATAATTAAGGAAGGAAGCTTCTAGTCTAAAGGTTTAATTAAATTAATCATGCACAATAATACATGTTGGTCCATGAGTCTAAACTAAACTACTTAGGTCCACTAACACAAGTTTAAAATAAATAACTAACATCTAACAATAATTAAATAATACAACAAATAATTATTTAACATGCACAATATTTAATTAATATGAAATTACTAAAATATCCTTTCCTAGAAAATGTGGTAGTGACACTTAACTATACATAGCTCTTACCTTAATACTTAAGACTGAAGCACAGTTGTATAACAGTCAACTCCACTTAAACTCAATCATTACTACTATATCTTAATTATCTTATTATTGGTATATGTTAATCACTGGTATTAACTAAAACTCAATACCTATAACTTGGCTTAATATAACATTACCTTAGTGTTATAGTACTCACCTAATCTCCCATCTACTACATCATACTTGGTTCTATACTACTTCGTATCCCAATTACCAAAGCCTTAAAGCAACAACAACAGCTACTACCAATGCAAACAAGCACCTAACTAATACCTGATGCCCTTAATTATTACCTCACTCTAAAACCACCTACAGGTACTTGACTGATACTAAACTCTCCCCCAATGCACTGCAATTTCCTCTATTGCCAGTGAACTCACCATGCAGTCCCCAACTGCCTGTAATTTTATTCTTGATACTCAGGTCTGCAGATGCACCAATACACCTAGCCATTGGATACATAACCTACACATCTGTACCCGAACTTACTGCTGCTGCTCCCTACTATTCTGGATATACCCACTCACTGAATCAATCATACTGCTAACCCAAATTGATACTAATACCAATACAACCTATCCTTACTGATACTCATATCATCCTTGTAATGCCCTGCTCCTGGGAAAGGCATTACGCTGGAATTATAGATGGATCAGACCGATGGAATACAAGTGGTACAGGAAATCGAGATACTTGGTGTGATAATGTTGTATTGCTTAACTTGGCTGGATGGGATATCTTATACGGCGTGGTTCGAATGTATGATTATGCCAAGTTAGAAGACTGTGCATCGCATCGGATCATTCATGTGGGATCATGGCATAAAAACAATATTTATATAAGTGAGTGGATCTGTCCCTTCTTCTCTACTCCTTTGTGCCCTAATAAAATAAATATTAGTTTTGCTTTGTTGTATGTCATAACTATATGCTGCTATAGTCCACACAACGATAATGTTACTTTATGTTCAAGCTACTGAAAGTAATGAAATACATGAATAATGAATTGCTAGTACTATTGATATAAGAATGCCATAAAGTAAGTTTGCCATGAGAAAGAAATAATATTATATAATTTACTTCACATGCTGGTAACACTGAGAATAGAACATTGAACATCGATACAGGTATAAGTGCATCAGTGCATATTAACTATGAAGGAAATTCTTCATATGCGAGTATAATTGTGGTTTGGTACTGTCACGCCCCGATTTCGCCGAATTGTAGGGGCGTCCCTTGGCGTGACCGTCGTACGGGCCTGGGGTTACGCCCGCACAAGGCTTTATTGTTTTGCATAACGAGCACATATTCAGAGTACACAGATAAATTGAAACACAGATTTGAAACATGAAAAAGTTCTCTTTTATTGATAATGAACATCTATTACAAACTCTTGAACGAGTCAGCTAATTTGCCGCACGGGCTTACAAAAATGTTGACACAAAATGAGATAGTAGTCCTGTACATTACATCCCTTTACTAAACTTCAAAATGATAAAGACCTCCAGGCAGGATGACGACCTTGCTACGGAGCTGCATTCTTGCTTGGGTTCTAGCTCCTTTCTTCAAGTACTTTAAAATGCGGTGCAGTCAGGATGTGCCTACAGCTGGACTGGATCGGGAAGACGACTTCGGCTCCTCGCTCGGAACTCCTTAGTACGGAGAACCTGTTTCAACGAGGGTCAGTATGTCAAAACATAATGGTGAAGGCGATTTAATCCAACTATACCAATCAACACGTTATTTATATGAAGCTTGCATATTATTTGTGGTCTTTCTATCTTGCCTTAGTTTTATTTACAAGTATGCAGCATATATAATTTACTGAAATGAACTTGCCACCGTTCGGTGGCTTTTACCTGCCCATTTGAACCACCTGCACAATACTTACCATTGCCTTCCCTGCCACGAAGACACAAGTTAGTTTGCAACAGGTTTAAATATATGATATGGATCACTGGCTAGATGCCACGAAGGACAATTTATACTCATAATGGAAGGGTGTGCAACGCGGGTGGCGAGCCCCCCGCTGCATACCTTGTTCCGACGATACAGAAGACTATACAGACATTCCGTCCGGATCAGATCGGCCCTAGTGCCCCGGCGGCCGTCCACAGGAACCAGAAACCTTATGCACAAGTTGTCCGCGATCTAACAGAGTCTATTTAGTTTTCTATCAATTCATGCAGTTGAGGCAACAGGAGTACAGACAAGCAGTATTGCATGATTTATTTACCATAGCCTCCCTGAACAATTATGCGCATACAAGGTGCTTAGCTTAATTTATAGAAGAAGATGCATTCTAACTAAAATTGAAGCATGTATAGAATATTTAAAAAGAACTAGCATACAATAAGATAACGGTTCACAAGTTTAGTGACAAACAATACATTCCAAGTCTATTCCCTTTTTTTATCTTGACATCTTTTAGTTATTACTTGGTATCGCCTGATCGGGGCAAAGAAGAATGCAAGGTTTAGATATGAAGACTTGGAAGAAGGGCTAGCTAATCGGGATGGTAGCCACTCACTTAGTTGGTTGGTAGGGAGAAGAAAAGAGGCGCTTCAAGACTCCGCTCGTAAGCCGCCTACTGCTCGTTCACCTGCATCACGAATAGCTTGATCAATACCTTTTCTACTCTTTCCAATCTCGGAACTGAAGTGCAGTTCAATGAACGAAAACAATGAAATCTACCAAAATCGTTCAAGAAATCTCAACAAAATTTGAAAACTAACTCAAAGCACGAAAGCAACAAGTGACATCGAAATCTGAGGCAATAAAGATGCATCGGAGAGGTCACTCCTGACTTTGCCGCTAAGTCGATCCCGGGGGCACGGTCCACTGAATATGGGAATCGATTTCGAAGAAACAAATCCATAACAAGGACGAGTTCTTGTTTTAATCTATCCCGATCAAACGATACCGTCTTGTATTTCTTAGCCGCTCTTTCCGATTAGGGGAAACGGGGCGTCACATCCTACCCAACCAATTGGAAGTTTCGTCCATGAAACTTAGGAATAGAACCTACCATTAGGGATTATTATTATGTTAAGGTAGAAGCTTAGAGGAGAGTGGACAATCCCGAGATAGGTGGTCCTGTCCGCCACAGTTGAAGCATAGACCTTTCCGGAGGTAATAATTGGCAGTGGTGTGCCCCAGCTTTTTACAGAAATTACAGTAGGGCCTTGTGTTCCCTTTGTGCGAACCGCCATTGTTTTGACACTTTGCAGCATTGTTTTCTCTCTCATTGCTTTGGCATTTGTGATTGGAGGTATGCATAGTACCGATAGGAATGTGAGGATACTACGGTTCGAGAGATAGGGCATGATTCATGACTTCCCGTATTGTGTGATACTGATGAACGACTACGTGCGTATGGATGGCTGGGCGTAGACCACCTTCAAATCTTCTAGCTTGACTCGCTGCATCAGGTAAATAGGCGCTAGCGAATTTGGAGAGTCGGTTGAATTCGGCGGAATACTATTTAACTGTCATATTGCCTTGCCGTAGCTGTACGAACTCATTCCCCATCTGACGTCGTACTAGAGGGGGTATAAACTCCTCTTCAAACACGGCATGAAAAGTCATCCACGAGATCGCCTTCTCTCTATGGTCAAATTGAAGAGATCGTCGATGCACGTCCCACTAATCGTGCGCGTTGAGGCGGAGCTGTATTTGAGCGCATGCGAAGCGCTTCTCTTCAGGGACCACTAGCAGAGCGAAGTGGTCTTCAAGTTTGGCCAACCAATCTAGATCCACGATTGGGTCCTCAGTCCCATTGAATGGGGTATTACAGACTTTCTTGAAGTAGCCAAAGTTGAAGGCAGTCACTTCCCTCGGCCTTGGAATTTGCGGCGTCTCAACTTCAAGCACGGGCTGTTCCACCAAAGTCGGTGCTGTTACTGTGGACTGGTTGGAAGCCAAAGTCTGCACGATATGTTGTAGGGCATCTACCTGCTTTTGTTGGACTGAGAATCGGGTCTCTAGATTGCTTTCGAACTTGGCTTGGCGAGCATCATCTCTTTGTCGTTGGGTCTCTAATATTTGCATTACCCGCTCAAGCGGATCTATATGGGATATGGCTCGAGACATGCCCCGTTGGCTCCTAGAGCTTCATTAAGTGCCGGAACTGCTCTCCTGGGCTTGCATCTCGCTCGGTGCTAGCTCTGAGGATTGCGCTGGTGCTATTCCTTCAAAAGAAGGTAAATTATATTAGGATCATAATATATTATGGACTTATTGCATGAATGTATCTCATTTTGGCCTAACAAGTTCAAGAGTTCGTACAGGAATTTGATCGTTAAAGGAACTTTTCCAGTGCGAGAAGGAACTTGAAGCTGTGCTCTGATACCAACATGTCATACCCCGATTTCGTCAAATCGTAGGGGCTTCCCCCGACGTGACCGCCGTGCGGGCTGGGGGTTGCGCCCGCACAAGGCTTTATTGTTTTGCATAACGAGCATATATTCAGAGTACACAGATAAATTGAAACACAGATTTAAAACATGGAAAAGTTCTCATTTATTGATAATGAACATCTATTACAAACTCTTAAACGAGTCAGCTAATTTGCCGCACGGGCTTACAAAAGTGTTGACAGAAAATGAGATAGCAGTCCTGTACATTACATCCCTTCACTGAACTTCAAAATAATAAAGACCTCCAGGCGGGATGACAGCCTTGCCACGGAGCTGCATTCTTGCTTGGGTTCTAGCTCCTTTCTTCAAGTACTTTAAAATGCGATGCAGTCAGGATGCGCCTACAGCTGGACTGGATCGGGAAGACGACTTCGGCTCCTCGCTCGGAACTCCTTAGTGCAGAGAACCTATTTCAATGAGGGTCAGTATATCGAAACATACTGGTGAAGGCGAGCTAACCCAACTATACCAATCAACACGTTGTTTATATGAAGCATGCATATTATTTGTGGTCTTTCTATCTTGCCTTAGTTTCATTTATAAGTATGTAGCATATAGAATTTACTGAAATGAATTTGCCACCGTTCGGTGGCTTTTACCTGCCCGTTTGAACCACCTGCACAATACTTACCATTGCCTTCCCTGCCACGAAGACACAAGTTAGTTTGCAACAGGTTTAAATATACGATATGGATCACTGGCTAGATGCCACGAAGGATAATTTATAGTCTCAAGACGAAAGGGTGTGCAACGCGGGTGGCGAGCCCCCCCGCTGCATGCCTCGTTCCGACGATACAGACGACTATACAGACGTTCCGTCCGGATCGGATCGGCCCCAGTGCCCCGGCGGCTGTCTGCAGGAACCAGAAACCTTGTGCACAAGTTGTCCGTGATCTAACAGAGTCTATTTAGTTTTCTATCAATTCAAGCAGTTGAGGCAATATGAGTACAGACAAGCAGTATTGCATGATTCATTTAGCATAGCCACCCTGAACAATTATGCGCATACAAGGTGCTTAGCTCAATTTATAGAAGAAGAGACATTCTAACTAAAATTGAAGCATGTATAGAACATTTGAAACAAACTAGCATACAATAAGATAACCGTTCACAAGTTTAGTGACAAGCAATACATTCCAAGTCTATTCCCTTTTTTTATCTTGACATCTTTTAGTTATTACTTGGTATCCACTTGGAAGAATGGCTAGCTAATCATGATGGTAGCCACTCACTTAGTTGGTTGGTAGGGAGAAGGAAAGAGGCGCTTCAAGACTCCACTCGTAAGCCGTCTACTGCTCGTTTACCTGCATCATGAACAGCTTGATCAATACCTCTTCCACTCTTTCTAATATCGGAACTGAAGTGCAGTTCAATGAACGAAAATAATAAAATCTATTGAAACCGTTCAAGAAATCTCGAGCAAATCCGAAAACTAACTCAAAGCACGAAAGCAACAAGCGACATCGAAATCTGAGGCAACAAAGATGCAGCGGAGAGGTCCCTCCTGACTTTGCCGCTAAGTCGATCCCGGGGACGAGGTCCATTGAATATGGGAATTGATTCCGAAGAAACAAATCCATAACGATGACGAGTCCTTGTTTCAATCTATCCCGATCGAACGATACCATCTTGTATTTCTTAGCCGCTCTTTCCGATTAGGGGAAATAGGGCGCCACAGGTACCATCGGGCCATGAGAAGGTCTGCAAGTTTGGACCTACGGGTCACCAACAGTTATAAGAATGAACCAAATGAGAAAGATCAATAATGCGAGGCTTTACTTATATTTCTTTACCATATAATTTATGCTTAGATTTCGTTTGCATAGTCGTTGCATGGTCAGGGACAACTTGTGCACAAGGTTTGGTTAGTTTCCTCGAACGAGATGCACTGGAGCACCAGGATCGTTGGCCAAGGAGGAAACATAGTGCTTTGGTAGCACTGGGTATAAACAAGATATTCATTGGGGATCACAACCTCATGAATGGCACTTCATACGCCCTTCAAAGTTCTATATGGCATGTCCCTCGTGGTGTGAAAGCATATCACCAATGACCCTCATATAGTTAAGCTGCATAGTAGCAAGAATATTTATGCAGGCTTAACGTTATCTCGATTAAGAATGATTCATATTAATTATGTTGTGGCTAATCCTTGTTTTGCAGGGATACGACGAGAGGGATGTTGGTAAGAATCGTCGTTAGGCGATATGTACATATTTCACATATATGAAATCTATCCTACTATTTCCAAAGTATGTTTCATTATGCTGCTGAATACTTTGATCATTGAAATGAACCTAATTCTTAATAGAAAGATTACTAAGTTAATATACATGCTCTTCACATGAATACTTAGTGTCGGTTTAGACGAGTAGGCTAGTTTTTGCTCACCAGTACGCGATATGTACTGACCCATGTTCGTGGGCATTCCCAAGTACTCAGCATTAGGGAAGTGGCTGGAAAGGTTTCGAGGTATCGAAGCATTGTTGGGGTGCACAGAAGCTCTTTGTCCATTAGAGGGGTCTTCTGTTATAAAGGGCATAATGTGTCACGCCCCGATCCCGAAAGGGTCAATCGTCCTCGCTGGATCCTTCACGGAACCGATTCGTCCTCGCTGGGGCGTGATGCCGTACGAGCCTGGAGTTGCGCTCGTACTAGGCAAGAACTTGCAGTTATAGGAACCCATTTTGAAACACAATTTAGAAAACACATTCATAGATATTTGAACACAAGTGCAGGAAGAAATATGCTTTTTCATTGATAATTCAGAGTAATTTACATAGAGTTTACATTGATGCGCCTCTCGGCTGCTTGATTTGTATTACAAAAAGATAACTCAAAAGGCAGGGCGCGCTACATCAGATAGTCCACGTCGTTCATATATTACGCCCTTGTATAGGTTGAAAGTCCAAGCCTCCAAAATGATCTGACTCCAACTATACTTCAAAATAGAGGTGCTCCTAACGCCTCCTCGTCTATCCACTAGCGTTGCACCATCTGAGTGCCTGAAATAGTTGCCCACAACGTGGGTCAGTACTCAACTTGTACTGGTGAGCGGGATGAACCCACTCGACTAAATCGACACTAGCTTATTAGGGGCGAGCATGCATTAAGATGACTTCTATAAAGAAGCAAGTGAATTCAATTTATATCAGTTGCATGTTTTGATAGGAATGAAAATAACACTGAATCCAACCAGTACATCTATTGCTTACTCAACCGATGCACGCCTTCCCTGCAACGAAACACAAGTATACTTAACATCTGCACAAGACAATAAATTAGCATGTGTTCTATTCTATGCGGTCATTGGTGTGATCGACACCTTAGGGACATATTTCAAGCTTTAGCGGCGCGCCCTATCAGCTCGGGTAGCAAGCCCTGCTGGAGGTCCCGTAATGCATCGTGACGAGCACGAATCAAATATTTCCCTCCGGATCGATACGGTTCCAGTGCCTCAGAAAGCCGTTTCGAGGAAATGCCAAACCTTGTGCACAAGTTGTCCCAGACCATGCAAATGCATGAACAATTCATATTATCATACAATGCATCGAAATAAACAAAGAAGTAAAGCAGCAATATATATCTCATGCAACAGTTCATATTTTCTCAATGCGGTATTCCGATTTTGGTATCCCATAGGTCCAAACTCCGTCCGAGGCACTAGGCCGCCACCAACAACCATTTCCCTTTATAAATATCTCAGATTATAAGGTGCAAGCATATAGTAAAATTAGTCTACAAATCCTATGTTCCTTTCTTAGTGGCTGGCATGCATTGTGGCAAGGATTTCCTAGGCGTCCAACCGGGCATCATCGAGTGAACGTTTGAAACATTAGAGATGTGGGCGTGAAGAAGTAGGAAAGAAGGGTCCAAACCACTCACTGGTTAAGGAAAAGGTAGCTGAAACACGAATCCCGCCTAGCGACGATCAAACATCAGTTACGCGGACCTGCACAGCACGACACCAATTAGAATTCTTGCCTATCCTTCCTTGCCGAACTCCCCAAGAATCAAAGCTCCAAACGATAAAACCAGCAGCGAAAACTAAACAAATCGAAAGCAACACCAAATCAAAATCCCAAAGCGGAAATCAAGAAAACCAAGCAACCAAACACGAAAACTATTGGACTCGTTTTAATAGAGGCCTTTCCATGAGTTGGAAAGGATTATTGCATTTCGTCCGTGGCAAGAAGATGCCGAAGATCTAAGCTACGACTCAGATGGACTAGCCACAAGCCCAATTACGTAGTGCACATCCCGGTCGAATCGGGATTTGAGGCACTAGATAATATACCACTAAGAAAAAGTTTTGACCCGAAACTTAAGAACAAGGCCGACCCGAAACTTAAGAACAAGGCCCTACCTCCGACTGAAAGAACAATGAAGGATACTTCTCCTTCATCTTCGATTCCATCTCCCAAGTTGATTCCCCAACAGAATGATTCTGCCACAGCACGCGAACCAAGGACATCGTACGGTTGCGAAGTACTTTTTCCTTACGATCTAGAATCTGCGCCGGCTCCTCTGGGTATGACAAATCCGTGCGCAATTCCAATTGCTCGAAGCTAACCACATGACTAGGGTCATGAACATACTTTCAGAGTTGAGAAACGTGGAATACGTCATGCACTTCTGCCAAGGCGGGAGGGAGTGCAATCCGGTACGCCACAGCTGCCACTCGTTCCAGTAACTCAAAGGGGCCGATAAACCGGGGACTCAGTTTGCCCTTCACGCCGAAACGCATCACACCTTGCATCGGCGTCACTTTCAAAAAGACATGATCCCTGACCATGAACTCCAAAGGCCTTCTATGTGCATCAGCATAACTTTTCTGTCGGCTCTGTGCTGTGCGGAGTCTTTTCCGAATCAAGCAAACTTTCTCAACTGCCTGCTCTACCAGCTCTGGCCCGAGTACCTGCCGCTCGCCGACTTCGTCCCAATAGATTGGAGATCGACACTTTTGCCCATATAGTGCTTCATACGGTGCCATCTGGATGCTTGATTGGTAGCTATTGTTGTACGCAAACTCTGCCAATGGAAGATGCGTGTCCCAACTAGTCTTTAAATCAATAGCACACAGCCGTAACATATCTTCAAGTATCTGATTTCTCCTCTCTGTCTGTCCGTCAGTCTGCGGGTGATATGCGGTACTGAACTGTAGCTTGGTCCCTAAAGCAGCCTGTAGACTGGTCCAGAAATAAGATAAGAAGCGTCTGTCACGGTCAGAGACGATTGAGGCAGGTACTCCGTGTAATCGGACAATCTCATCTATGTAAATTTGTGCTAACCGATCGACGCTCCAAGTAACTTTTATGGGAAGAAAGTGGGTTGATTTGGTCAAACGATCAACTATGACCCAAATTGAATCATGCCCCCGTGGCATCTTCGAAAATCCTACAATAAAATCCATAGTGATGTTGTCCCATTTCCATTCGGGAATAACGAGGTTCTGAAGCTCCCCGCCGGGCCTCTGATGTTCAGCTTTAATCTGTTGACAGGCCATGCACTATGACACAAAGGTCGCCACATCCCGCTTCAAACCGTGCCACCAGAAGGTCCCGCGCAAGTCCTTGTACATCTTAGTGCTCCCTTGATGTAAAGAATACTTCGCGTAGTGTGCTTCCGCCATAATTTCCCTTCGGAGTTCTGGGTCGCTAGGAACACATAGCCTTCCTTTCATCTGTAAGGCCCCATCGTCGCCTGCCACAAAGTCAGACGTCTTCCCCACCGAGATCAATCCGCGTACCTTCGCTAAGAACTGATCGCCCTCCTGAGCTGATTTGATTTTATCCCGTAAACCCAGTTCAAGATGGAGTGGTGCCAGCTGCACTCCTTGATGCCGAACTCGAAACTCGATGCCCATCGCCTCAAGATCTCGAAGTAGATGGTTGTTTATAGATAACGAGCCCACGTGCTTTTGACTCAGAGCATCAGCAACGACGTTTCCCTTGCCCGGTGTATACGCAATCGTTAGGTCATAGTCCTTAATAAGTTCTAGCCAATGTCGCTGCCGGAGGTTCAATTCCCGCTGGGTGAATAAGTACTTGAGGCTCTTGTGATCCGTAAAGATTTTGCAAGAAACACCATAAAGATAATGCCTCCATAACTTTAATGCAAACACAATTACCGCCAATTCCAGATCATGCGTCGTGTAGTTTTTCTCGTGCGACTTCAGTTGCCTGGAGGCGTACGATATTACCTTGTCCCTCTGCATGAGCACACACCCTAAGCCGAGTCCTGAAGCGTCACTGTATATCTGAAACTCTTCTATCCCATCTGAAAGTGCAAGAATCGGAGCTGAAATAAGACACCGCTTTAGTTCCCGAAAGCTGGCTTCGCAGTCATCACCCCATTCGTATGCAATCCCTTTCTGAGTAAGGCGAGTCATCGGCGAGGCCAGTTTAGAAAAATCCTTCACGAACCTACGGTAGTATCCCGCTAGGCCCAGAATGCTTCGAATTTCGCTGGCTGACGTAGGTTGTTTCCAGTCCACCACCTCCTCTATTTTCTTCGGGTCTACGGCGACGCCTTCGGCCGAGATGACATGACCAAGGAACGCCACGCTGTTCAACCAGAACTCACACTTGCTGAGCTTAGCGAACAACTGATGGTCTCGTAATGTCTGCAGCACGATCTTCAGGTGTTCTTTGTGCTCCATCTCGTTCTTGGAATAAATTAGTATGTCGTCTATGAACACAACTACAAACTTATCCACAAACGGCCGAAACACGCGGTTCATCAGATCCATGAAAGCTGCAGGGGCGTTCGTCAAACCAAACGACATCACGAGGAACTCATAGTGTCCGTAACGGGTTCTGAAAGCAGATTTTTGAATATCATCTGATTTGATTTTTAACTGGTGATACCCTGACCTGAGATCAACTTTAGAGAAAACTGTTACACCTTGCAGCTGATCAAACAAGTCATCTATTCTTGGCAATGGGTACTGATTCCGCACGGTCGCCTTATTAAGCTCTCGGTAGTCAATACACAGCCGCATGGATCCATCCTTCTTCTTCACGAACAGCATCAGAGCGCCCCACGGAGAAACGCTTGGATGAATGTATCCTCGGTCCAACAGATCTTGCAACTGAACCTTAAGTTCCTTAAGCTCTGCTGGGGCCATGCGATAAGGTGCCTTTGATATCGGTCACGAATCCGAAAAAGTGTCAATGCTGAATTCGATCTCACGATCAGAAGTAATGATTGAGTTTAAGTAATGTTCAACCAGGTTGAAGAGTCCTTCCAGCTTAGCAATCCACCCCATCACCATGTCCGGTTTGGCTCTTCCGTTGAATATTGGCGGATGCATTTTAGTGAACTCTGCCGCACGGCAGGAGTTCCTTGCTGGAGGGTGAGTCTCTTCTGACTCGTCTTCTACCACCACGGCAGGCGGTGTGACAGGCGTCCCTGTGGCTGCCCCGTTGCTTGGTACCAAGGATGCAATCAGTTGCATCATTGTATCCATTTGCTTCTGTTGAGAAGCAAACTATGCTTGTATGTTAGCTTGTTGGGTAACAGCTTGTTGTTGCTGCGCCTCCATGAGGTGCATAAGCCGTTCCGCCATACCAGTTGAACCCGCTCCTGCAGATTCTCCAGAGCTTGCTGGATCGCTCTGAATGGGTTGAGCATTGCTGGCAGTTGCAGTGTTCTTCTTTGCCATGGCTACAAAAGAGAGTAGCTTGTTAACACTCCAAAAACGATAGATTTTGTATCTATGGGCTCATTGTATAGGCGACTCATCTCATGCAGCGGACGTCGAACGCAACTCAATTGAGAGGCGCATCAAACTCCTTTATAATCTTTTGAAATCCCATGAAAGTAAAGCCTAGGCTCTGATACCAATATGTCATGCCCCGATCCCGAAAGGGTCAATCGTCCTTGCTGGATCCTTCACGGAACCGATTCGTCCTCGCTGGGGCGTGATGCCGTACGAGCCTGGAGTTGCACTCGTACTAGGCAAGAACTTGCAGTTATAGGAACCCATTTTGAAACACAATTTAGAAAACACATTCACAGATATTTGAACACAAGTGCAGGAAGAAATATGCTTTTTCATTGATAATTCAGAGTAATTTACATAGAGTTTACATTGATGCGCCTCTCGGCTGCTTGATTTACATTACAAAAGGATAACTCAAAAGGCAGGGCGTGCTCCATCAGATAGTCCACGTCGTTCATACATTACGCCCTTGTATAGGTTGAAAGTCCAAGCCTCCAAAATAATCTGACTCCAACTATACTTCAAAATAGAGGTGCTCCTAATGCCTCCTCGTCTATCCACTAGCGTTGCACCGTCTGAGTGCCGAAAATAGTTGCCCATAATGTGGGTCAGTACTCAACTTGTACTGGTGAGCGAGATAAACCCACTCGACAAAATCGATACTAGATTATTAGGGGCGAGCATGCATTAAGATGACTTCTATAAAGAAGCAAGTAAATTCAATTCATATCAGTTGCATGTTTTGATAGGAATAAAAATAACACTGAATCCAACCAGTGCATCGATTGCTTACTCAACCGATGCACGCCTTCCCTGCAACGAAACACAAGTATACTTCCCATCTGCACAAGACAATAAATTAGCATGTGTTCTATTTTATGCGGTCATTGGTGTGATCGACACCTTAGCGACATATTTCAAGCATTAGCGGCGTGCCCTATCAGCCCGGGTAACAAGCCCTGCTGGAGGTCCCGCAATGCATTATGACGAGCATGAATCAAATATTTCCCTCCGGATCGATACGGTTCCAGTGCTCCGGAAAGCCGTTTCGAGGAAATTCCAAACCTTGTGCACAAGTTGTCCCAGACCATGCAAATGCATGAACAATTCATATTATCATACAATGCATCGAAATAAACAAAGAAGTAAAGCAGCAATATATATCTCATGCAACAGTTTATATTTTCTCAATGCGGTGTTCCGATTTTGGTATCCCATAGGTCCAAACTCTGTCCGAGGCACTAGGCCGCCACCAACAACCAATTCCATTTATAAACAACTCAGATTATAAGGTTCAAGCATATAGTAAAATTAGTCTACAAATCCCATGTTCCTTTCTTAGTGGCTGGCATGCATTGTGGCAAGGATTTCCTAGGCGTCCAACCGGGCATCATCGAGTGAACGTTTGAAACATTAGAGATGTGGGCGTGAAGAAGTAGGAAAAAAGGGTCCAAACCACTCACTGGTTAAGGAAAAGGTAGCTGAAACACGAATCCCGCCTAGCGACGATCAAACGTCAGTTACGCGGACCTGCACAGCACGAGCACCAATTTGAATTCTTGCCTATCCTTCCTTGCCGAACTCCCCAAGAATCAAAGCTCCAAACGATAAAACCAGCAGCAAAAACCAAGCAAATCGAAAGCAACACCAAATTAAAATCCCAAAGCGGAAATCAAGAAAACCAAGCAACCAAACACGAAAACTATTGGACTCGTTTCAATAGAGGCCTTTCCATGAGTTGGAAAGGATCATCGCATTTCGTCCGTGGTAAGAAGATGTTGAAGATCTAAGCTACGACTCAGACGGACTAGCCACAAGCCCAATTACGTAGTGCACATCCCGGTCGGATCGGGATTTGAGGCACTACATAATGCATGGAATAATGTAATTCAGAGTATCAGTGAGAGTGTAAACCAAGACGACAAATATCAGTGTAAGCCCAATTGGCCAAGTATTAGTTGTATTTGAGAGCTTGTTAATCTTTTGTAAGCCATGTACTCAATTATCATATTCAATAAAGAGAAGATTTTTATTATATTCATTGTGACTTCAATTTGTCTGCTTAATTTTGTCACGATGTCGTTATTTTTGAGATATACCATGCATTGTCTATCTTCTTGCCTTATATAAGTACACTCTAGGCTTGTACGTCATCACGTTTGTGGCTACTTTCGTTTCTTCATAATCGGAGCGTGACAATTGGTATCAGAGCCAGGTTTATGCGTCCTTGGACTCGGCAAGTTATAAATCAAAGTTGCTTCCGAGATTACTCAATGATGCCTCTGCGGATACTCAAAGTTGCACTAGTGATTATTCAAAGTCTCTTCTACGATTAGTCACAGTCCCCTAAGTGCTTATTCATAGTTACCGTCTACGAGTATTCAAAGTCGCTTATGCGATTATTGAATTTGCATCTGTGATCATTCTGTGTTGCTTTCGCTATTGTTCAAAAGTATTTCTCGTAATAAAAAATATTTGACCGCTTGGTTATACTCACTGAATGTTTCATACAATGAGCCTAAATATTATGATGCCCTAGTTGTTGTGATTCTTGAATTGTAAATGATACCAAGAACCCAACAATGGTTCAGTGCCATAGATAACTAACTTGTGATTAATACTTTGTATGTGTAATGACCCGTTTTGCTCTAGTTGGCTGCCGATGCAAACAAAAAAAGTGTAACATCCTGACCCGCTTTGCTTCAACGAGAATACTCGTTTGAGGCAAAAGGATTTCTAGACTTGGCCCTTCAAGGATTCTGGCTAAGGCTTTCAGAGGCTCGCTCAGAGCATCGCTCAACCGAGGCAAATTATTGCTAAGGTGGGTGGCTACGATGAACTTGTCTTTGCTTAGCCAGCACACTTAAAATATGGATGTTTCATGCTAGTCGTTAGGTGAATCACCCCCTGCATGCTAATAATAATCCAATGCACCTAGCTAAGGGAATAATCCTAACTTGTATTGCTTATGTTAGAACATGAAAATAAAATATTACTTATAATCAGACCCTCGCATGCTACCTTTGCCTTGTGCAACAAGACCTCGCTATGCCTCGAGTAGAACGATATTTGTATACTCTGTAGTACACTGTTTACTTGCTATACTGTACGATCCTAGATAATGTCGCTCGGTAAGTCCCTTTACGATTTTACTACTCGGCTTTCCTTCGGGCCCGAGAAAATTTGAATGCTTAAGTTTACTTATGAATGCAATGCTTGCCTGCTTATAAGTTAACTTGTAATATTGCCTAGACTCAATGTTTGCCACACGAAACTTGTCATGCCCCGATTATGTGGAATCTATAGTCATCCCCCGGGCGTGACGCCGTGCGGGCCTAGGTTGCGCACCGCATAAGGCTAAGGTATTTTGCATAGCGAGCACATATTGTCACGCCCCAGTCACAAAATACATAGGACTAGGAACACGTAAGCATGCCAGCCGTATGTATATGGCAACTCCAATATATGGATACCATAATACACACGTACGCTGTAATATGAATATAACTCACATGTGGTATAAATATAGTGTCACAAGTCACAAGTATACTAATCTCATCCACACAATAAGTCACAAAAAGAAATAACTAAACTAGAATAATGAGTCTGAATAATCCATAAATGATAGTCGGGTGGAGACAAATCCACTACCAATGACTATACCAATACGAAAATAAGAGAGGGATATAAAATCTCCAATACAAAATAAGGTGATGATAGAAGTATATCAGCGAAGCGATCCCTCGCTAGAGATAATCACTGATGCTCAGAAGGTAAGACCTCCTCGGAAGAGATAAGTAGTAAGTCATGATCGGTGCTCCTGCAAATAGTCACGAACATCTACACCTGGAAAGGGACCAGGTCCTCAGAGGGACATAACAAGATACATAGAAGCAAGCCAATTTGAATATAGTAAACATGCATAATATTTGAAAATATATAAGTATGCTGTACAAGACAATCTATATGAATGCAAATGAGGACAACTTTTCGACGTATAAGCAAGGTAGGCTACTCGATCTAAGCCTCACAACTCACACACCCGCCAGTGGACATCAGAAATCGTCATGCCTTGGGGGTAATGACCAGCACGACTCTACAGAAATTGACATACCTCGGGGGTAGCGACCAGCGCGACACACGCCCGTAGTGCGAGCTATATACTATGGTTTACCATAGTGGTTAAAGCCCATACACCTAATGATTGTCCTCTCATGATACTAGATGTCAAGTGTGTGTCAACATATCTAATATATAGTAATGACTGAATGAAACTACACATGCAATAAATTTACAGAAATGTAATAAATATACAAAAATATAAATAGCATACAAAATTACAGTAAATATTTTGGTAAGTTATCTTGTCTGGTCTGAAAAAGAATGAAGTCCCAGCTCAAGGCGTCGTCCGATCTACTCGTCACATAAATTAAACAAGTTAGATTACAAAAGTGGGTGAATAGGTTCCTCCATTTTAATTTATTTTAATTCTGAATAAAATAACTTAAAATAGTATTTTAATCTTATTATAATCTGATTTTTTTGTTAAACCCTAATTTTGGTCCAAAGAAAGTCAACTTTACAAATTTGTGATCCGTGGCACGCAAATCGAGGCAATCGGTTGACCAAAAAGTCAATCAACTCAATTCCTGGATTTGTGTGTAGAATCCTATAGATTTTAATGCTATATGAATACCGGAATCGATAGTTTCATTAAATCACAAGTCGGTAAAGAGTTATGGCCACAAGGGTGCACAGATGAAAGTTTTCGGTGGTTTCCTACTTACGTCTACGTTGCACGAATTTTACAGTAGATTAAACTTGCATATTAAATTCTATAAAAATAATTTTATGAGAGTTTATCATGTCATATTTTTGAAACTTCAAACGGCTCATAATTCTGATTTCGGGATCTCCCAAAATCTCAAAAATACAAAAATGCGTCTGATTTCGGACAACTGACACTTTTAGAATTTTCTGGAAAAATAGGTTCATAAATTATTAAAATAATTTATATATTCAGAAAACTAACCTTGATATAGTTCTAATAAAAAAACTGGAGAGCGTTTGGAGTCCGGAGCTAGGAGATATCATCTTTTTAAGTCGTCATAACATACTAGAAAATGAGGCTTAATTTATGACAAATTTTGACTCTTTTTGGACGAAAAAGAAGTGAATTTGGGAAATAAAAATATGAAGGATGAGGTATTTATAATGGTGGAGACTAGTTAATTGAATACGACTAGGATTGGCTAATTTGGATATGAATATGATCAGTTTAAATAAGGATATGATATGCTTGAAGTTGCTTTCCTAGTAGGATCAGGATTTGAATTAATTTAAAATAGAGTTTGAGTTCATCTCAATAATTTATAATCTTAAATAGAATTAAAGATAATACAAATAATTTATATATAATCTTATTAATATCTATTAACACTAAATTAACATCTATCTAATATTAAGACTATATATAACCAAATAAATCCTAAATAATTTCAAAACTCTAAATAAATTTCTTAAAATTCTAAATAAATTACAGAAAAATATAATTAAATATTTTATCCTAAAATAAATATTTGGTAGGAACAATATGCAAGTATGGTCTCATAGTAAATCATGAAAGTCCTAAAAATTTACGTTCCCTATGTTTTAATTACCTAAAAATTCTAGAAAAATCTCCAAAAATCTAAAATAGCCTAAAAGTAATTCTAAATAAATATTTACATAAGTAAATATACTAAGAAAATGTTTTCTAATTAACTAATAGAATATTCTAAAGTAATTCAATATTTAAAATCTATAATAAATAAAATAATATAAAATACACACAAAATACCTATTTTGGATGAGGAAGTTTAAACATATTCAGAGTACACAGATAAATTGAAACACAAAGTTGAAACTTGGAAAAGTTCTTTTTATTGATAATGAACATCTTTTACAAACTCTTGAACGAGTCAGAAGGTTGCCGCACAGGCTTACAAAAGTTAATACAAAATGAGATAGCTGTCCTGTACATTATATCCTTTACTAATACTTTAATATATAAAGACCTCCAGGCGGGATAATGTATTTTCCTCTGAGCTGCATGAGTTAATTTTGCTAGCTCCTGGGCTTCAAAATGCTTCAAAGGATGTCACGATCAGGACGTGCCAATAGCTGGACTGGATTGGCAAGTGGCTTCAGCTCCTCGTAGGATCTCCTTGGTGCGGGAAACCTGTTTCAACGAGGGTCAGTACATCAAAATATACTGGTGAAGGCTAGCTAACCCAACTATACCAATCAACACGTTGTTTATATAAAGCATGCATTTATTTGTGGTCTTTTTATCTTGCCTTAGTTTATTTTCCAAGCAAGCAGTACATATATAGAAACTACTGAAATAAACTTGCCACCGTTCGGTGACTTTTACCTGCCCGTTTGAACCACCTGCACAATACTTACCATGTCCTTCCCAGCCACAAAGACACAAGTTAGCTTATACAGGTTTAAATATATGAGGGGATCACTAGCATATGCCATAAATGACCAATTTTAGTCATTGGCGAGGTTGGTATGCAACATGAGCACAAGGGGATGGACATGGTAAGTATTGTACAAACCATCCCGTCTGATGTACATGAGGACTAAATATGAGGTTCCGTCCGGATCGGATCGGTGCCAGTGCCCCAACGACCGTCCGTAGGAACTATGACCTTGTGCACAAGTTATCAGTGATCAAACGATGTCTATATTAAGTTAACAATTTTATGCAGTTGAGGCAACACGAGTACAAGACAAGTAGCATTGCATAATTCATTTTGCATAGTCTTCTTGAACAATTTATCGCATAACAAAATATGTTCCATGCTTAGTACAATTTATAGAGGAAGTATGCAATTCTAACTAAAATTGCAGCATGTATAAAATATTCCAAGCAAACTAGCACACCATAAGATAACCGTTCACAAGTTGATTGACAAGCATAAAGTAATCCAAGTCTATTCCTTTTTATCTTGACATTTTTTAGTTATTACTTGGTATCGTTTAATTGGGGCAAGCAAGAATACAAGATTTTAGATGTGAAGACTTGGAAGAAGGGTCAACTGAATCGAATATAATCCACTCACAAGTTGGTTGGGGAAGGGAAGGAAATAGGTGCTTCAGGAATCCATTCGCGCGTCGCCTACTGCTCGTTCACCTGCATTGCCACGAACAGCTGATCAATACCTCTTTCACTCTTTCCAATCTCAAAATTGAAGTACAGTTCAATAAATGAAAACAATGAAATCCATCAAAATCGTTCAAGAAAATGCAAGCAAATCCGAAAACTAACTCAAAGCACGAAAGCAACAAAGCGACAGCAAAAACTGAGGCAAGAAAAACTTACAGCGGGGTGGTCCCTCTTGAATCTGCCGCTAAGTCGATCCTGGGGACACGTTCCACTGAATATCGAAATCGATTTCGAAGAAGCAAATCCATAACGAGGATTGATTCTTGTTTTAATCTGTACCGATCGAATGTTACTGTCTTGTATTTCTTAGCCGCACTCCCTGAATTGGGGGAACGGGGCACCACATCCTAACCAAATAATTGGAAGTTTCATTCACGAAACTTAGGAATAGAACCTACCACTAGGAAACAATGAAAGGAACCTTTCTCTCATCTCAGATTCAAGCTCCCAAGTGGATTCTTCGACCGAATGATTTTGCCAAAGCACGTGCACTAGAGGAACCGAACAAATTTGAAGCAGCTTGTTTTATGATCCAAAATTTGTACAGGTTGTTCAACATAAGTCAAGTCTTCCTTAAGATCCAGTTGATCAAGATCTACCACATGACTCGGGTCGTACACGTACTTCCTTAGCTGTGAAACATGGAATATATTGTGCACTTCGGATAGTGACGGTGGTAGGACAATCTGATATGCAACCGGGGTGACTCACTTTAGTATCTCGAATGGATCGACAAATCTTGGACTTAGATTTTCCTTTGCTCCAAATCTGGTGACTCCTCGTATGGGCGATAATTTGAGAAATACTCGATCGCCTTCAAAGAATTCAAGTGGACGTCGATGCGTGTCTGAGTAGCTCTTCTGATGACTCTGAGATACCTTTAGTCGTTCCCGGATCAAACGAATCTTTTGGATGGTTTGCTCCACGAGCTTAGGGCCAAGAATTTGTCGTTCGCCAACTTCATCCCAACAGATCGGGGACCTGCACTTCCGCCCATACAATGCCTCATACGGCGACATCTGAATGTTGGATTGAAAGCTATTTTTGTATGCAAATTTGGCTAACGGTAGATTCATGTCCCAACTCGTCTTCAAGTCTAAGGCATAAAGTCGTAGCATGTCTTCGAGGATTTGGTTGACATGTTATGTTTGACCATCTATCTATGGATGGTAGACGGAGATGAACTTCAACTTTATCCCCATTGCTGACTGCAGGCTTTCCCAAAAATGAGATATGAATCGACCATCCCAATCGGAGACAATCGATACGGGCACGCCGTGGAGTCGAACGATTTCGTTGAGGTAGATCTGAGCCAAGCGGTCGGCACTCCAAGTACTTTTGATAGGCAAAAAGTGAGTTGACTTGGTGAGTTGATCGACGATAACCTAGACGGCATCATTCCCCATTGCGTCTTTGGCAAACCTACAAGAAATCCATTATTATGTGTTTCCATTTTCACTCCGGAATAGCGAGGTTCTGCATCTCTCTGCCCGACTTCTAGTGCTCGACCTTTATCCTCTGACAAGCTATGCATCGTGACACAAATAATGCCATATCTTGTTTCATGCCGTGCCACCAAAATGTCGAACGGAGATCCAGATAAATCTTTGTGCTACCCGGATGAGAAGTATAACTAGCATAATGGGCTTCCATGAGTATCTCCTTTATGAGGGCTGCATCGTTTGGAATGCACAATCTTCCTTTCACTCGGATTATCCCATCCGTACCTACCGTAAAGTCGATTGCCTTTTCTGCTGAGATAAGTCCTTGCATCTTTTCCAGGAACATGTCATCCTTCTGAGCGGACTTGACTTTTGTAACAAGTTAGGTTTGAGGCGCAACTGAGACACTTGTGCCCCCTTTTTGTATCTGATTATAAGTGTAATGCCTAATGCTTCTATATCTCGATGCAGCTTGTCATTAATAGCCAAACTTCTAACGAACACTCGACTCAGTGCACCAGCTACAACATTTCCCTTGCTAGGCGTGTATCTGATCATCAGGTCAAAGTTGCTAAGGAGTTCAAGCCAGCACCGTTGATGAAGATTCAAATCCTTTTGTGTGTAGAGATATTTTAGGCCCTTATGATCCATATAGATCTTGTACGGTACACCATAAAGGTAGTGGCGCCACAACTTCAGCGCGAATACCACCGCGGCGAGCTCGAGATCATGTATTGGATAAATTTTCTCATGAGGCTTTAATTACCTCGATGCAAAGGCTATCACTTTATCCTTTTGCATGAGGACACATCCCAATCCCATACCTAAGGCATCAATATATATCTTAAAATTATCGGGTCCATCTGGAAGAGTAAGAATTGGTACTGAGACGAGGTGCTGCTTTAACTCCATAAACGAAACTTCACAGTCGTCCGTCCACGCGAATGTTACTCCCTTCCGAGTGAGCTGAGTCAGAGGCGAGGCAATTTTAGCAAATTTTTTAATAAATCTACGGTAGTAGCCCGCCAGACCAAGGAAACTCCGAATATTGCTAGCTGACTCAGGCCGTTTCCAGTTAACGATGGCTTCTATTTTCTTAGGATCAACTGAGATGCCCGTTGCAAAAATAATATGCCCGAGAAAGGCTATGCTGTCCAACCAGAACTCGCATTTACTAAGCTTCGCGTACAACTTATTGTCTCAAAGGGTTTGAAGCACCATCCGCAGGTGTCCTGCGTTTTCATCCCTATTCTTCGAGTACACTAAGATGTCGTCTATAAAAATAACCACAAATTTATCAAGGAATGGTCAGAATACTCGATTCATCAAATCCATAAAAGTAGCAGGAGCGTTCATTAGACCAAACGGTATAACAAAAAACTCATAGTGTCCATAGCGGGTTTGGAATGCAGACTTGGGCATGTCTTCTGGCTTAATCTTCAGCTGGTGGTAGCTCGAGCGAAGATCAATTTTCGAGAACACCATTGCCCCTTGTAGCTGATCAAAGAGGTCATCTATCCTGGGCAAAGGATACTTGTTTCTGATGGTGACTTTATTCAGCTCCCGATAATCGATGCAGAGGCGTAATATTTTATCTTTCTTCTTTACGAAGAGCACAAGCGCGCCCCAAGGAGACACGCTCAGACGGATGAACCCACGATCCAGCAGCTCTTGCAGTTGGCACTTTAACTCCTTTAGTTCAGCAGGGGCCATTCTGTACGGAGCCTTGGAAATCGACTGAGTATTCGAGAATGTGTCAATGGTGAACTCGATCTCTCGGTCAGGTGGCATGCCGGGTAGTTCGCTCAAAAACACATCAGGGAACTCCGTCACAACGAAAGAAGACTCAACATTTGCGTAATCCAACTATGTGTCCCGAACCAATGCTAGGTATCCCTCGCAGCCAGTGTATAGTGTCACGGCCCGCACCCGGAATTTGGGCATGAGTCGTGGGTACGTCCAGCCTACGCCACAGCATCGGCGGTAGAACGCTGTCTAGGTCACAACATAGTTTATCCTGTCAATAGTCTCAACTCCGTACGGAGGACAATGATAAAATAAACCACAGTTCTATAATATACTCAATCACAGCTATAAGAATAATGGCACGATGAGAATTGAAGGAGTTCTAATAAAACCATCCACAATAAGTCCAACTCAAAACCTGGGTCTAAATGACCTCACAAAGTCACAAATAAAATAAATACATCTCAGTCTCAGTCTAAAGCAATAAATGCAGAAAAATAATCTAAGCATGGGCAGGCAAGTTCTCCTCTAGGATAGGCACCTCCTCTGGGATTTCTGGGGTGAAATCCTCCTCTATTCCTGGACCGTAATGAGTAGGGCAAAAGTCCTCCAGGTTCTCTGAAAATGTTGTTATCCAGTCAGGATTGGAGCGAAGCACAAGCACTAACAGCAGTTTCATTAAATTGACAAAATCTATAAACAGTGTAAGAGATACAAGATGGAAATAAAAGCTGAACATGTGAAGTACAGGAGAAAATGAAATAGACAATAAAGCATCTAGCAATGAACAATAAACAGTGAATGCTAGAACAAATGTATCTGAATAAAGATAAAACATCTAGCTTATGTGTTTGAAATATTAGTTTATCATGTGATCGGCTTGGGACTGGATCAGGCTGGTTATATATGATTAGCTATGATTCTTTTAGGTCAGGCTAACCGCATGGTTAGCTATGGTGCATATAATGGTCAGGCTAATCATATATAACAGCTATGGAGCATATAAGTGGTCAGGCCGCACCCGACGTGAGAAGTGGGGTGAGCTATGGTACATATAATGTTTGGATATGATCACACAATCTACTAATAGTTCCCCATCCCCCAGCTAGCACGATGGATTCCAACCACGACTCCTCGTGATGGGGATCTAGGGTGCTAACCCGTGTATCCATAGTGTCGGAATCAAGTATGAAATACACTACAATTTATAGAAGTAATCAACCATAAAAACTGTCAGAGAATGTACTCGCCTGTGGTCCTGAGCAAAATGTGAGGATCGAGGTCCAAAATGGAATCAAAATGACCTATTTATGGAAACTCAATGTTAATTAATGAATTAAAGAATAACATGCTTAACAATTTAAAAACGAGGTTTCTAGGTCATGTCTAAGGGTTACTGGTCAATACTAGGTTCAACTGAGTCAATTGGTCTAATTTTGCTACTAACTAGCTATTCTAGGTCTTAGCTAGGTTGAATTGAGGTGTTAGGCCATTTCTAGGTCTATACTAGTTAAATACACTATATGATATGTTCTATACTTACTAATATTAGATTATATTTAGTAATACTACTAATGCTAGCT
Organism: Iris macrosiphon; assembly: GCA_036927795.1. Taxonomy (NCBI): domain Eukaryota; kingdom Viridiplantae; phylum Streptophyta; class Magnoliopsida; order Asparagales; family Iridaceae; genus Iris; species Iris macrosiphon. The sequence continues at coordinate 6,017,943 of JAYESA010000001.1, read as the reverse complement.
AATATTCATTATACTAGATACTAGATACTATATATATATATATACATATATATAAAACTCATTTTAATTAGCACAAAGTTAATATAGTCACTATTAGTTCTATACCAACTAATTTATCATACTAGGGATGCTTAGCTTATACTAGTCGATATCCTAACTAGTAACTTAATACTTATTTTACCTTACTAGTACCTTGCCTTATTCATACTAGTCAACCCTCTTTAACATAAGGACACTCTAATCCCTCCTTAAGATTTAGTCTTGGTGCCTGGGTTCTTTAATACAACTCTCAATAACCCCATCTCACTGATACATAATTAGCACACTACTTATATGATCTAGGTAACACTACCTTGATAGCACCTTCACCTAACACTCAAGACTCACATTCACACCTACTGACACAATTGGGTATCATACTATATCTAAGTATAAAATCCATAACTTAACTTAAATACTCGACTTCCAAATCTTAGGCCTGGAATGATACAGCTAGTGTTACTCTGTTCTCAGTCCCCTATCTAACTCCTCACATTCCTCACTCAAACTCATTGATACTCACTATACCTTACACCCCACAAGTTCTACACTCAGGTATTGGCAGCTACCTACTGTACCAACCTCTTACTAAATACCAACTGACCTCACACAATATGCAATGGGTGACTGATACACTAAGTATGCATATTGCACACACTGAACACACAGTTCTACTCACAGTTCTCCCACCTAGCTAATACACAACTATACAACACTAGTTACATAGACACTGCTCCCTCTCATAACCTTACTGATACTGCTATGCCCCAAAACCACACACAAGTCACTGATACTCACACAGGAACTCAGGGACACAGACACTGGTTCACTAGACACTAGGTTCTAGGATACATACACAGACATTATGATCTGTACAGGAAAATATACAGCTGCACACTGCCCCTTACTCTCAGAATCTGATACCCCTTCTTTGGCACTGCACAGTTCACACATAGATACATCCCCTGTTCACTGCACACAGCCAATTCACATAGGTTCTAGTTTAACTCACTCCACACACACATATATAAGACTGATACACAAACACACACATATATTGATATCTGCACATTTACACACCTAGATTACTGATACATTCTGCACTCACAGGCACTGTACACACAGGATACATCTAACCTCACTGCACACACACAAGAATTAATTCCTGATACACTACCCTCTACACTCTCCCTCATCTACACACACAGCCACCCCTAAAATTCCTAGCTTACCTCAACTCACAAGCACACACAATCTGCACACAGCACAGCACAGAAATCTGCACGCACACATTAACTGAGACACACAGAATCACACATGAATCCCGACTGCACAGGTAAACACACACACAACTCTAACAGTAACCATCTACTCACCTAATCTAATACACAGTACACATCTACCTTATGTTGAGACACACACAACAACATGCCCATGTATACTGATACACACTAAATCTAACCCAGAATTCTCCAACCCGACTGAACAGGGAATTCTGCCCCCCCCCTTGACTGTGCACAGGCACAAATTCACTGAGGCACAGAACTCTCTCAACCCGTCTGCACATAACCAATGCACAGTGAACACCTATTCTATTACAACATAGCCCACAAGACTCGACTCCCCAGGAATCAAAACAACCACATATCTACCCCTATGCATATATATATATATATACATACAGATTCCTATATCAAATATGCAGAATTTAACTAACAGATACGTTCCTAATAACATATCATCAAACATGTGAAGGGCATGAACGAATCCCACATCAAGAACTCCAAAAACCCAGACCTAAACCCTAAATCATAATCAAATCTATACGTATGAGAGTGAGATCAGCCTATATACCCAATTCTAGGGTTAGGGTTCCTGAATTAATTGGAAAAACAATTGTTGGGGACCCTTATCCTAACCAAAACCCTAAATTCGAACTACACACAATTGGGTGGGTTCCTAAAGGGCCATGAACATCTGAAAACAGGAATTAAAGGAATAAAACTAGAGTTTTACCTGCAGGGGAAGGTTTCTTCAACGAGGCTCTTCTTCTCCAAGGCTCCCTGACCCACGTTCTTTGCTTCTCTTGCTTTGGAGGTGGAGAAAATGGAACCTAGGGTTAGGGTTTCGAATTTTTGGAGTGGGGAGATGGATTTCTCTAGTGGAGGCTAGGGTTTCTCCTGTTTACATGAATGATGGCTTTGCGAGAGGCTTCTTTTTATATTAAACCTAGGTTTAGGGTTTCTATGCCTAGTTTTTTAGGTTAAACCCCTTGGCCCTCTCATGTAGAACCTAATAGACTCAGGTTAAGTCAGTCTAGGGTTTTGAGGGTTCACCCTAATTTTAAATTCTAGGGTTTTGCTAGAATAGGGTTTTCTAACTAGGGTTTACTCATTAGGGTTGTCCTAATGGATTTCTAGGGTTAGACCTAAAACTAAATATTATTAACAATATATAATAGTTATAAAACTCAGCAAATAATTTAATACATAATTATTTTAAAATAGTTAAATTACACAAATGCCCTTATATGGAAAAGTGGTAGTGACATATAGCATCCGCCGAGCAGATATCGTCGAAATTACCATGCAGGCCTTGGACGCATCAGTTGCTAGACTACTCGTATATCAGAATTCGGCTTCTCTAGGTAGGCGAAAGATGACTCGTTTCTCTGCATATTCGATAGTTGTCGAGCAAGCGTCGAGCTAATCCATCCCCAAAATGATATCATAATCCCGAACATCTAGGACTAAAATATCTAACGATAGCTTTCTTCCTCCAATACAGACATAACCACCTTAGCATACTGAACAAACAGGTATTTTCGTGCCGGAGGGGGTGCTAACACTAAGGTCTAAATACAACGGTATCATTTTTATATTATTTTCCATAGCAAAATTTGTAGATATAAAATTATATGTTGCACCAGAATCAAATAATACACATGCAGGTATGTTATTAAAAAGTAATATACCTGACACAACGGTGTCTGAGGCCAGAGCTTCTTCTCGTGTCATAGTGTAGACCCGACCTTGAGCTTGGTGATGCTCTGGCTGAGGCGTAGCTCGATTGGCCTGGGGTACTGGGGCAGGATTCAGATATTGAGAGCGACGTTCAGAGAAGAGCGGTCAGTCTTGTATTTTGTGATTTGGATCACCAAAAAGGAGGCATAACCCAATTCTACTACGACAATCATTGAAGAGGTATCCGGGCTTCCTGCAGAAGTTGCATATTTTTTCTGGATTTGCTTCCTGCTTGCCGCCATTATTTGGATGCTTTGCAGCGTTATTTCCTTTCTCGTTGCTATGGCGTTTGTGATTGGAAGTATACACAGTGCTGACAGCAACGTGAGGATACTGCGGTTCAAGAGAAAGGGCATGGTTAAGAACTCCTCGCATAGTCTCATTTTAGGAAATGACCACGTGCGCATGGATGACAGGGCGTAGACTGCCTTCAAATCATCTGGCATGACTCGCTGCATCAGGTAAATAGGAATTTACGAATTTGGCGAGCCGGTTGAATTTAGCGGAATACTGCTTAACTGTCATGCTGCCTTATCGTAGTTGCACGAACTCGTTCTCTTTCTGACGACGTACGGGAGGGGATATAAACTCCTCTTTAAACGTACCACGGAAGGTAGCCCATGCGATCATCTCTCCTTCATTGTCAACTGAAAAAGATCTTCGATGCACGTCTCATCCGTCGTGCGCGTTCAAGCGAACCGGTAGTTGGGCACACGCGACACGCTTCTGCTCGGGTACCTCTAGTAGTTTGAAGTGATCCTCCAGTTATGCCAACCAATCTAGAGCCATGATCAGATCCTCAATCGCTTTAAATGGCGTGTTGCAAACTTTTTTAAAGTTGACAAAGTCGAAGGCAGTAACTATCACGCCCCGATCTCCCGCCGGAATCGGCTGTCCCCGCTAGGCACGAATCACCGCGCCAGCGCTCCCGTGGGACATATGTTTCCATCGAGACGCGATGCCGCACGAGCCTGGGGTTGCGCCCGCACAAGGCAATTACCGAAACAGCCGTTGATAACTAGTTCACAGAGTCGTCATAGCGGAAACATAGAATAAACACAAGTATTGAATCCAATTAAGCTCTTTATTGATATAAAGTAAAGATTACAAGCGGCGCTAGGCTAGGATTACAAGTCGCTCATGCTCTCTCTTTCTCTTATAATGAATATGCCCTTAGGCTTAGAACTAATACAAACGATCTGGATGATGATGTTCCCATACATTATATCTCATATATGTGAGCTTCAGGTCCGTGCGCCATACTCCAAGACGCCAAGTGCTGTCCGGCGCCTCATTGCGTTAAGCGATCTCCGAATTCGTACGAGTTTCCCTGCATCCTGCATGCAGACTGGTTGGGTATCAGTACATTGAATGCACTGGTGGGGAGGCCTCTCGCCCACGCCACAAAACAAGCACGTTCATTAGTTATGTGCATCGACTGGTTTTGTTGTCTTTCTACTCTTTTGCCTTAGGAGCAGTTACATGGTAATATAAAGAAAGTAATCTCCGTGTCATCTCAAGAGTGTCATAATAATGAACAATTGAGTTCACCTTACCATTTCTTACTATTCGGCCTTCCCTGTCATATGTAGCAATATAGACAATAATCTATGGACTGACAAGGAGCAACTCTGAAACCCAAGTATTATGCCGTGCCTCTGCCTCACAAGATCTATTTTACTAGAACTATGTGTGATACCATGCATCCATTCTACTTATGCAAAATGTCGTGCAAACGCACTCCTGCCCGTTTCTCCTTTTCTCAATGCGGATAGCCGCTATGCAAACATGACTTATCTATATGAAGGTCACTGGCTCTGTTAGCCATATTGGACATAATCTGCGATGGACGATCATCTTCTCAACTCGGTTGCTAGCCTTGCTGGGCCTCCCAACCGTCTAACGAGTCAACGCCCATCCAGGTCGGTAGCAAGCCTTGCTGGATGTCCTGCTCTCGCCCGCGAGTCATCAGCTAGCGTATTGCCAGGACTATACTGGCACTGTCCTCCCGGGCCGACACGATTCGGATGCCTCAACAATCGTGTCGAGGACTCTCTCTACCTGGTGCGCAACCAATTGTCCGGGACCATGTAACTACTCCCCTACTTCCAATCCTAGCCGAGGACAACTCTCGGATCAATCTTTGCCGAGGACTACACTCGAATCTTTTCTTCTTTATGCAGCTCCCTGATTAGAGACTGCCTCGGTGATCTGCATATCCCGAGTACCTTCCTTTCCTTCCATCTCCTAACTCGGAACGACTACTTGATAGCCTTTCTCGTCTATGCATGCAACATGATTTTACTCCATCCCGTGTCATGTTCTGTGCGGTACAACGCCTCAGTATGAACTCATACTACTTTATGGCATATATGAAAGAAGTTACTACCTTCCAACTCAACAATCCCGACTACGCAAATAGCAAGTAAGATCCCCATGTTTTATACAATGATAAGGCGGGGTTATCCCCTTAGCTATGTGCGTTCATCTCTTTTATTAGCATGCGAAGGTTATCGCCTGAAAACTAGCATGTAACATTTATTTTCTTAGTGTGCAGCTAACTATAGACAGGTTCACCGGGGCCACCCACCTTAGCGATGTATCGCCTCGGTCGAGCGAGACTCCGGACGCGCCTCTGATAGCCTAAGTCTGACTCCATTGAAAATCCCAGCATAAATGTCTTTGCATCGAACGAGCCATCTCACTGAGCAAGGCGGTTGAATAGCTACACTTGTGCCGTTTGAATCGGCCCTCCGGGTTGAGCGGAGCGGGTCGTTACATTATACACCACTCAGAACAAGTCTCGTCCTCGAGACTTCCTGAGCGCAACTCGTACTATCGTACAACTTCTAAACCAACTCTATACATCTTGTCTAACTTCCAAGGACTGTCTTAATACCATAATCATTTATTTTCTCACCATGCGTTACGCCAATGTTTAGCCAACTCTCATCGAACGACTCTACCGTTCAATGCTATCGAACTATACTCAACTCAATCCTTGCACTCTCGACTAAAAATCTACTGCACCTGGCACAGGGCTGTAATACCCAAGCACATGGTATTCTATAACTCAATAGGTACTTACAACTCATAATTGGGTGGTCTTGCCCAACTTGTTATCTTCCATAGGAACCCAACGCACTTGAGCCTATTGACAGTTTACTTGACGTTGCCTATCGAAACCCATCGTTACGCCTAAACCCAAAAGTTTAAATCTCGGCTAATTTTCCAATCTCGTTTGCATTAAATCTCTCTGAGTCACCATCCAATTTCGCTAAATAAATCGCACCCAATCACCTACATTTTCTGACTCAGTCTATATTGCGCCTTAGCGCAGAGCTAAATTGCCCACCTGGGGTATGCTCTAATCCTTCAAGTCTTTGGTTCAATCGAACTTAACTTCCTATTCGTTTTACTCGTTCAATTCGCACGAGTGCTAAATAATTTTATCCGAATGATCCCTTTGTACAACTAATGCATTCCCAAACTCAGACTCGCACTGCGCCTTAGTGCAGAACTATATCGGTAGCACGGGGAATGATACAATCTTTCCTTTATGATAGTTTAGGTTAAGGCTAACCTATTTTAGTTGCCATACTCATCCTTGCGAATTCGAACATTTCCCTTTGCAGCTGCATCCGAGTTATGCATATCGCTAAGTCTGGATCGTACCCATATTCAAGGCATCCCCCAAATATGTGTATTTCAACCAAGCTTAGTGACAGCTAAGTCTGACAAGCTACTCATAAAATTCTTTCGAAACGCGGATCGTTCTGCTATATGAATGGCCGAACTCTGGTTCGATTTAGTTATCGTCAACTCCAATCTCACCCAATTTCAAGTTTAGTATTACTAGTAGCAACGCACATCTTCCAAGCAACGATCCAACTTATTATGCCAACTTACCATCAATATCACCAATTCTAATCGTGAGAGTCCTGTCCGACAATTCTCCAATACCGTCTTATCCTTTACCGTTGTATAATCTATCCAACCAAATCAATTAATACCTGAGTCCTATCTCGTATTGCATTTATTTCAACGCGAACGTTGCTAGTGTATATTCTTAATTCCAAATCCTAACTCTAAGTCTCGTTACCAAAGTTCCATCATTCTTCCCGAACGATACTCTGAAGTCAGCCACCCCAGTCTAACTCAAGGCACAGGGTCGTTTGCCTAGCTACTAGGTCAGCTCGCAAAGTCATAGGTACAGTTTAAATTTGTGACTCATCGTGCAACCACGTTGCACAACGCTCGCCCTAAATACCCTAAGGTCAAACCATTATTCCTTTACACGGGTATTATACCCAAGCTCGTTTCACTCAGATTTCTAAACATCGAGCACAGATCATCCTAACACACCAACACGTTCATTCAACCGAACCCACGATACGCCCACGTTGCAGGTCTAACCCATCGATTCGTATACACTATCTCTTTCATCACGTTTGATAGAATTCACCAATCCATCATTTTCTACGCTTGTATCACTAAGTCACATTCCATTATAAATCATCGATGTATATCATAATTTCTAAGTCGTCCAGCATAATCTACATATTCGTTCATAAAATCGTCCAACATCTCTTACTTCACGTTTCTAAACTAACTCCTCACCAAAAATCCTTAGATTCACTTAAATTCTAAAACTTTTCTTATCGTATCGAACCACAAGTCAAAATGATCCTTCAATTGTCACGTTTCGGTCTCCCGCAAGTTCAATTATCCCCGTCGGACGTGATATCACCACGCCAACGCTCCTACAGAATGATTGTCCTAATCCGGATGTGACGTATGTGCGAGCAAGAAGTCGTACTCGCACAAGACAAGAAGGTCAATCGTTATGGTTCTCATCGAACGAACAGACACCTTATCATCATTTTTTGTTTTATCCCAAGTTGTACATTGATCCACCAAGCCATGTTCTTCTAAAAACCGTTCTTACCGCCATCCAAGTTCGCCTAGCCAAACCGTCCAACTTCAATGTTACCATTCGATCGTTTCTTAGTCTACTCTTAGCATTCCTTAAACAACTAAGTTCAAATCCCAAACCCAAATCTATCCCATTTGATACGTTCCATTTATCGAGTTCGTTTAGAATAATCACCGAACATGTTCCCTTGAGTTTGATTATCCCCGTCGTACGTGAAATCACCACGCCGGCGCTCCCGCAGGATAATCATTCTCGCTGGGATAGATTTCGAATATTATCTTTCCGAACTTGATTTCAAGATCGTTCTTCCAAACTCCAAGCCAAATTTGTTACCGCTTAACTCGATCCATCAAAATCATAATTTTTTACTAACTTGCATCAATCCGAGCTATCTTCCAACCTTTGTTATGGTCTAAAATCTCCCAAAATTTGAAATTATCGCATTTGTACTCAAACCAAACTCTATCGAGCGGTATCCTACTCAAATCCAAATTTTCCATGCACGTTATCATTCGTTCGCTCCATTATTTCCAATTGCACTTACTCCGATCGCATCTCAGATTATTCAATCTCAAATCAAGTTTTTAATTTGCTAGTTTAAACTCAAAAACGCTCGTACAATCCTTTATGTTTTTTTGACCATGATATCAATTTCAATTGCCATGAATTCCTATTCGATGTAAGCCTTATCCCTTATTCAAATCATTATAACTCGTTCGAACCAATTATTGCATGCTCCTCCAAGTTCGCTTACTTGTTAGGCATTGTTTATTTATACTAAGGCTTAACCCAATCTCGTCGCTTGCCGCTAGACTCGCTTAATACTCTAAAATTCACGACTACATTCGAGCATTTCTAAGCCGACCCATACACCACTCAGGGTTCAAGTTATACTCCATGAATCTATACAACTGGTTATATCCACAATTCGCATAATCTAACAAGGGACTTATCGCATACACCACTCAGGAATTGAGTCATCCTAATAACTCCTGAATTGCGTTCGCATCCATCACTCGTATTTCCAATTAGTTTTTTAGAACTCCAACACGATCCCTATTTGTCGCCTTAACGATCTTAGACTCGTATGTACCCCTATCGATAGTCCACCATACAAATATGTTGTAAATCATAACTTATCGTTATGAATAACCGTCTAACTATATCTGAAAATTCCATACACGATTCCCATTACTCGCTTTAGCGGCACTCCGATAACGTCTCTATCGATTTCCCTCCTAAGTCAAACTTTATTCTCATTCGAACAATACCCAAATCTCGCTGCAACCCACTAGCACCAAGGGTCTTGGTGCACGATACTCAACGTAACTTGGCCAAAAGGCCCTGTGCATAGACCACTGTCTGAATGATATTCTCATCTCGTACTCTACTCGCTTGGTGTTTTCATATAGACATATAACTTGCCGATCATAACACGAGCCTACTATCACAATATCTTTCACAGGTTGGGACAAAAGCCCTCGCATCATAATCCCGTTCAAGCAATCGTATAATTCACACGCACTTTTCAAAATTATTTAGACTTATTGTATGGAACATCCATCGAAGCATCGAGAGAGAGCATCTACCACTTCTTTCAATACACAATTCAAAACTGAGAGAATCGAAACGAATTCCAAGGACGTAAAGTCGTGCTCTGATACCAATATGTCATGCCCCGATCTCCCGCCGGAATCGGCCGTCCCCGCTAGGCACGAATCACCACGCCAGTGCTCCCGTGGGACATACTTTTCCATCGAGACGCGATGTCGCGTGAGCCTGGGGTTGCGCCCACGCAAGGCAATTACCGAAATGGCCGTTGGTAACTAGTTCACAGAGTCGTCATAGCGGAAACATAGAATAAACAAAAGTATTGAATCCAATTAAGCTCTTTTATTGATATGAAGTAAAGATTACAAGCGGCGCTAGGCCGAGATTATAAGTCGCTCATGCTCTCTCTCTCTCTCTTACAATAAATATGCCCTTAGGCTTAGAACCAATACAAACGATCTGGATGATGATGTTCCCATACATTATGTCTCATATATGTGAGCTTCAGGTCCGTGTGCCACGCTCCAAGATGCCAAGTGCTATCCGGCGCCTCATTGCATTAAGCGATATCCGAATCCGTACGAGTTCTCCTGTACCCTGCATGCAGACTGGTTGGGTATCAGTACATTGAATGCACTGGTGGGGAGGCCTCTCGCCCACGCCACAAAATAAGCACGTTCATTAATTATTTGCATCGACTGGTTTCGTTGTCTTTCTACTCTTTTGCCTTAGGATCAGTTATATGGTAATATAAAAAAAGTAATCTTCGTGTCATCTCAAGAGTGTCATAATAATGAACAATTAAGTTCACCTTACCATTTCTTACCATTCGGCTTTCCCTGTCATATGCAGCAATATAAACAATAATCTACGGAATGACAAGGAGCAACTATGAAACCCAAGTATTATGTCGTGCCTCTACCTTACAAGACCCATTTTACTAGAACTATGTATGATACCATGCATCTATTCTACTTATGCAAAATGTCGTGCAAACGTACTCCTGCCCGTTTCTTCTTTTCTTAATACGGATAGCCGCTATGCAAACATGACTTATCTATATGAAGGTCACTGGCTCTGTTAGCCATCTTGGACATAATCTGCGATGGACGATCATCTTCTCAGCTTGGTTGCTAGCCTTGCTGGGCCTCCCAACTGTCTAATGAGTCGACGTCCATCCAGGTCGGTAGCAACCCTTGCTGGATGTCCCGCTCTCTCCCGTTAGTCATCAGCTAGCGTATTGCCAGGACTACACTGGCACTGTCCTCCCGGGCCGACACGATTCAGATGCCTCAGCAATCGTATCGAGGACTCTCTCTACCTGGTGCGCAACCAGTTGTCCGTGACCATGCAACTACTCTCCCACTTCCAATCCTAGCCGAGGACAACTCTCGGATCAATTTTTGCCGAGGACTACCCTCGGATCTTTTCTTCTTTATGCAGCTCCCTGATTAGAGACTACCTCGGTGATCTGCATATCCCGAGTACCTTCCTTCCCTTCCATCTCCTGACTCGGAACGACTACTTAATGGCCTTCCTCGTCTATGCATGCAACATGATTTTACTCCATCCTATGTCATGTTACGTGCGGTACAATGCCTCAGTATAAACTCACACTACTTTATGGCATATATGAAAGAAGTTACTATATTCCAACTAAACAATCCCGACTACGCAAATAGCAAGTAAGATCCCCATATTCTATACAATGATAAGGTGGGGTTATCCCCTTAGCTATGTGCGTTCATCCCTTTTATTAGCATGCGAAGGTTATCGCCTAAAAACTAGCATGTAACATTCATTTTCTTAGTATACAGCTAAGTAGAGACAGGTTCACTGGGGCCACCCACCTTAGCGATGTATCGCCTCGGTCGAGCGAGACTCCGGACGTACCTCTGATAGCCTAAGTCTGACTCCATTGAAGATCCCAGCATAAATGCCTTTGCATCGAACGAGCCATCTCGCTGAGCAAGGCGGTTGAATAGCTACACTTGTGCCATTTGAATCGGCCCTCCGGGTTGAGCGAAGCGGGTTGTTACAGTAACATCCTTCTTTTTTGTAGTTTACGGTATTTTGACTTCAGGCGCGGGTTGATCCACTGGTGTCGTTACCGTTTCTATGGAATGGTTGGAGGCCAAGGTCTGCATAATTTGTTGCAGGGTATCTATCTGCTTTTGTTAGACAGAGAATCGGGCTTCTATATTGTCTTGGAACTTGCTCTGTCTTTCTTCCGCTCGCTTCTCGGCCCGTTCATAACGAGCCTCCTCCCTTTGTTGATTAGCCTCAAACATCCTCATCATCTGCTGAATAGGATCGACACGAGACATAGCTCGCTGGCTCCGAGAACATCCCGAAGTGCCTGAACTGCTTTCTTGGGCTTGTGTCTCGCCCGGTGCTAGTGCTGATGATTGCGCTTATGCCATTCCTTCAAAAGAAGGTAAATTACATCAGGATCATAATGTATTATGGACTCATTGTATGAACGTATCTCATTTTGGTCTAACGAGTTCAAGAGTTCTTACAGGGATTTGATCGTTAAAGGAACTTTTCCAATACGAGGGTCAAAGAAACTTGAAGCTGTGCTCTGATACCAATATGTCATGCCCCAATTTTGTGGAATCGATAGTCGTCCCTCGGACGTGATGCCATGTGGGCCTAGGTTGCGCACCGCACAAGGCTAAGGTATTTTGCATAGCGAGCACATATTCAGAGTACACAGATAAATTGAAACACAAAGTTGAAATATGGAAAAGTTCTCTTTATTGATAATGAACATCTTTTACAAACTCTTGAACGAGTTAGAAGATTACCGCATGGACTTACAAAAGTTGACACGAAATGAGATAGCTGTCCTGTACATTACATCCTTTACTAATACTTCAAAATATAAAGACCTCCAGGTGGGACAATGGCTTTTCCTCTGAGCTGCATGAGTTAAGTTTGCTAGCTCTTGGGCTTCAAAATGTTTCAAAAGATGGCACGATCAGGACGCGCCAACAGCTGGACTGGATTGAGAAGTGGCTTCAGCTTCTCGCAGGATCTTCTTGGTGCGGAGAACCTATTTCAACGAGGGTCAGTACATCGAAATATATTGGTGAAGGCTAGCTAACCCAACTATACCAATCAATACGTTATTTATATTAAGCATGCATGTTATTTATGGTCTTTCTATCTTTCCTTAGTTCATTTTACAAGCAAGCAGTATATATATAGAAACTACTGAAATGAACTTGCCACCGTTCGGTGACTTTTACCTGCCCGTCTGAACCACCTGCACAATACTTACCATGTCCTTCCCTTCCATGAAGACACAAGTTAGCTTGCACAGGTTTAAATATATGAGGGGATTACTGGTGTATGCCATAAAAGGACCAATTTTAGTTATTGACAAGGAGGGTATGCAATGTAAGCATAAGAAGCGCTACAAACCATCCCGTCCGATGTACATGAGGACTAAATATGAGGTTCCGTCCGGATCAGTGCCAGTGCCCCAGCGACCATCCGCAGGAACTATGACCTTGTGCACAAGTTGTCCGTGATCAAACGACGTCTATATTAAGTTAACCATTTCATGCAGTTGAGGTAACACGAGTAAAAGACAAGTAGCATTGCATGATTCATTTTGCAGTCTCCCTGAACAATTTATTGCATAACAAAATATGTTCCATGCTTAGTACAATTTATAGAAGAAGTATGCAATTCTAACTAAAATTGAAGTATGTATGAAATATTCCAAGCGAACTAGCACACCATAAGATAACCGTTCACAAGTTGATTGACAAGCATAAAGTAATCCAAGTCTATTCCTTTTTATCTTGACATCTTTTAGTTATTACTTGGTATCGTTTGATCGGGGCAAGCAAGAATACAAGATTTTTAGATGTAAAGACTTGAAAGAAGGGTCAACTGAATCAAATATAAGACACTCACAAGTTGGTCGGGAAAGGGAAATAAAGAGGTGCTTCAGGACTCCACTCGCGCGTCGTCTACTGCTCGTTCACCTGCATTGCCATAAACAGCTGATCAATACCTTTTCCACTCTTTCCAATATCGGAATTGAAGTATAGTTCAATGAATGAAAATAATGAAATCTATCGAAACCGTTCAAGAAAACACAAGCAAATTCAAAAACCAACTCAAAGCACGAAAGCAACAAAGCGACAGCGAAAACTGAGGCAAGAAAAACTTGCAGCGGAGAGGTCCCTCTTGACAATGCCGCTAAGTCGATTCTGGGGACATGGTCCACTAAATATGGGAATCAATTCCGAAGAAGCAAATCCATAATGAGGATGGGTTCTTGTTTCAATCTATCCCGATCGAGCGATACCATCTTGTATTTCTTAACCGCGCTCCCCCAATAGGGGGAACGAGGCACCACAAAACTTGTGCCATAATCAGTAACACTATCACAAATTGTGCATGCATCTAGTGAGCTAGGAGACTATCAAATAGTTCTTCTGTTCAATGTGAATCTGCAAGTATTCGGGACCGTTGGGTCGCTAAGGCAATCCCCGCACCAGGGGAATGCATCATGGCAAGTTGTTCATTGATCAAGAATCCTGTCAAGATCACATCTGAATAATAATCATACCAAGTTTAACTCTGAACGAGAATCATATCAAGCAAGTAAAGAATTACAGCTCATGGAGCAATCACTCAGTTCAAAACAAAGAATCATGGATTATCATATCAAGTTATGGATTTGGAAGACCCTGACCTGCATGTCGCGAACAACTTGGAAATAAGGTATAGTTCTACGGACGGTCACCGGGGCACTGGGGCCATTCCGGTCTGGATGGAACTTCATGTGTAGTCCTCCTATGCTGGGCAAGATGGTTTGTAGTGCCTCTTGTGCTTTCGTTGTATTCCATCCTCGTCATGGAATAGGTCCTTTATGGCTATGCCAGCGACTCTTATTCATATAGATAAGTCATTCTCGTTTAGCAGTTATTCGCGTGTGAGTCATTATATTGTACCTGGAAATCAGAAATACTTGAATTATCATGAGTATGGCACACTTGTACATATCGTAGACTTCATCATTTTCTGCAGCACACCTAATATTTTCTGTAACTCGTGCACCCAAAGCGTAATCTCACTCACAACACAGTATTTGCATATGCTATTACCCCTGAAGGTTTATACATGCTGGTGCTTGAATTAACTTGGTTTGCCTTGGACAGGGAAGGACAAATTGTAAGTTGGTAAGTCTTACCGTATTTCCTCTAATGTCGTACGGCGCACTGCCACACGAGTTAGTCTATTCAATCTTAGCCATAAAACTTACCCTAAGGCAACTAGAAAGACAACATAATAGTTGGTGCACGAAACCTATATTAGGTGTTTGGATTTATCGAGCGGGCGAGTAGCCTCCCCACCAGTGCATTCATGTACTGATAACCTACCAGATTGCTTATAGGGTGCGGAAGAACCTCGTTCGGTATGGATGCCTCCTTCGTGCGTGCTACAACGTAGAGTTCACTCTGGAGCCTTGGAGTGCTGCGTCTTGAACTGAAGCACATATACAAGACATAATATTGGAACATCGCCTATGTATCATTCCACAAATGTAGCCACTTGGCATGCTTTTATTGTTTCAAGAGAGAGAGGCTCGAGCGACTTGTAATCTCGGCTATATGCAGCCTGTAACACTTGTTCAATATCAATAAAAAGTTTATTTTACTTCTACTTGTGTTATTCAATACTTCCGCTATTGACGACTTTATGAACTTGTTACCAATCGCTTATGCATTTATATTCCGTTGCACTCGGACAATCTGTGCGACTCTGTGGCTTAGACCTCTTACCGCCAACCGAACCACGGCCTTGCACGGGTGCGGCTCACGCTCATGCGGCATCACGCCCAGATGGGTCAAGCGATCATCCCGCGGGAGCGCTGGCGCAGTGATTCTTGCCTAGCAGGGATGGCTAATTTGCATGCGAGAGATCTGGGCATGACAGATTGGTATCAGAGCTTGGCTATACTCCTTTGGACTTCGTTTCGATCCTCTCAGTTTCGAAAGCTTATTCATAGGTTATGTGCACACTCTCTCTCAATGTCCCAACGGAATCTTCCAACAATGAGCCTAAATACTTTCAAAAAGTGCATATAAATGATGTGATTGCTTGTACGAAATTGTGATGCTAAGGCCTTTGTGCCAACCCGTGCTAGACCCTTTGAGATTAGACTCGTGCTAAATCGTGACTTATATACAAACCCAATAGTCTATACATGTTTGCCCAACTAGTTAGTGTACAAATCGAATATCGCCAGAACGGTTAACGATGCACATAGCCTTTTGGCTAAGTTGTGTTGAGTATCGCGCACCAAGACCTTTTGGTGCAAGCTAAGTTGCAAACGAGATGGAATATCGTTAAGATAAGAGATAAGTCAGACTTAGAATGACAACCGATAGAACTTTATCAGTTTATCGCTTAAGCGAACGTAGAGAATCGTGCTTGGGTCTTTAGAAAATAGCTCGAACGGTATTTCGTATCGGAAGATACAAATCGATTAAGGATTTGATTGGATGACTCAATTCTGAGTGGTGTATAGATCATTTAGAAATGTCAAAATGGATTCATAAGTCTCGTGCTATAGTTGGATTGAACGATTGAGAATGTCTTGAATAAATGATAAGGCTTATATCAAATTTAGGAAATTGATATCTTGGTTAAGAAAAACTTATTGAAAACTTGAGGATTGTGCAAGCAATTTCGGATTGAAACAAACGAATTGAACTTGGATAAAATATCGCTCGAATAGAAATTAGCCCAAAAATAAATATTGTGGTTCGATGAAAGAGATAAGAAATAATGGATTTGGCTTAAAGTTTGGAAAAATAATCTGAAATCAAGTTTAAAACGATAACTCTCAAAATCAGTCCCAACGAGAACGGTTATCCTACGGGAGCGTCGGCGTGGTGATTTCACATACGGCGGGGATGATCGAACTTATGAAAATACGTTCGATGATTATTCCAAACGAACTCGATAAATACAATATATCAAAAATAGAATAGACTTGGGCTTGAATAGTTGCTTGAGGAATGCTAGAAGAAGATTATGGAATTACTGAACGGTAATATTAAAGTTGGGTATTTATGCTAGACGATTTAAAATCACTTCATGAAAGGATATAACTTGGATAGAGCAAAGAAAAATATAAGGTATCTCGATCGTGCCGAAGATAACCATAACATTTAAACGTTCTTGTCTTGTGCGAGAGTAACTCTATGCTCGTACATGTGTCACGCCCGAATTAGGACGATTACCCAGCGGGAGCGTTGACGTGGTGATCTCACGTCCAAGGAGGGTGATCAAACTTGCAGGAGACTAGAGCGTGACAACTTATGGATCATCTTGACTTTGGGTTCGACATGATAAGACGAATTTGGAATACAAGTGATCAAAAATGTTTAGATGGATAAGTTAGCCTAGAACCTAGAATAAATCACGCTTGATGGTTTTATGAACGGATACATGAATCAGGTTGGACGACTTGGATTATAATCTAAGGTTTAGAATCGAATCTTGGCTTGGTGGACTAGACTTGGAATAGATAGGGATTCAATCAAAACATGTTTGCAGCGATAGACTATGCAAATTACTAGACTTGTCGTGCAACTTGGATATATTTTGGATTTTACTGAACGGACTCGTCCCCTGTGCAAATGAACGTGTTATTGAGAGTAGAAAAATCTATGTTCAATGTTTAGAAATCTGAGTAAAATGAGCTTGGGTAGAATATCCCGTACAAATGACTAATGGTTTGACCCTAGGAATTGGGGCGAGCATCGTGCGACGAATTTGCACCATGAATCGCATGGTTGAACTTGTACCTATGACCTTATGAGCTGACCTAGTAATTAGGCAGATGACCCTGTGCCGAGTGAAAGAACCCGTGTTACCGACTTTACCATTGCTTGAACAAGCTATAGAACTGGGGCAGCAAGACATAGGGTTAGACTTGGAACGATAACGTATGTTGTGTTTGACCCGAATGGATGAACGCTAGTCGATATCGGATAGATTGTGCTTAACGGTAGTGCAAATATTTGGTTGGAATGAAAAATGACTTTGATTTGATTGAGCCTATCAGAAGTATCCTTGTGATTCATGAAAACGAGAACCCTTAAGATTTTTGCAAGTAGCTTGTCCAATTTTTACTATCTCTAAGCTTGGTTGAATGCATATGTTTGAGGGATGCCTTGAACGTGTGCACGATCCAAGACTAAAGGATATGTAAAACTCGAGTGCTAAGACTTCCCTATCGCTAAGTTGGTTGGCGTGCTCATGCTTGATGTGCACTTCGAATATGCACACGATCCAGACTCGCGATATGCAGATCTCGATGCTAGTGCAAGTGAATATCTGCATGAACAAATATAATGAGTTGTATAAGTTTGCCGCAGACTTAGATCATCATTCACGATGGATTGAAATATACCCCGTGTTAAGCAACATGTCCCGCGCTAAGGCACAAATGAGACTGATCCAGCATACACGCGATACGACATAAGCATCGAGTAGGAGATTGTGTTCAATTGGATATAGTGGTACCGATTGCTACTCTTGGGTTAGATTCGATAATGCGATAGAATGGCCTACACTCAGGAAGTCTCGAGGATGAGACTTTTTCTGAGTGGTGTATAATATAATGACCCATTTCACTCAAGCGAACTGCCGATTCAAGTGCAACGTCCCGACCCGCTTTGCTTCAGCAAGAATACTCGTTTGAGGTAAGAGGATTTCCAGACTTGGCCCTTCAGGGATTCTGGCTTAGGCTTTCAGAGGCTCGCTCGGAGCATCGCTCAACCGAGGCAAATTATCGCTAAGGTGGGTGGCTATGATGAACTTATCTTTTCTTAGCCAGCACACTTAAAATATGGATGTTTCATGCTAGTCGCTAGGTGAATCACCCCCTGCATGCTAATAAGAATCCAACGCACCTAGCTAAGGGAATAATCCTAACTTGTATTGCTTATGTCTGAACATGGAAATGAAATATTACTTATAATCAGACCCTCGTATGCTACCTTTGCCTTGTACAACACGACCCTGCTATGCCTCGAGTAGAATGATATTTGTATACTCTGTAGTGCACTATTCACTTGCTATACTGCACGACCCTAAATAATATCGCTCGGTAAGTCCCTTTATGGTTTCACTCCTTGGCTTACCTTCGGGCCCGAGCAAACATCAATGCTTAAGTTTCCTTATGAATGCAATGCTTGCCTGCTTATAAGTTAACTTGTAATGTTGCCTATACTCAATGTTTGCCACACGAAACTTGTGCCATAATCAGTAACACTATTACAAATTATGCATGCATCTAGTGAGCTAGGAGACTATCAAATAGTTCTTCTGTTCAATGTGAACCTGCAAGTATCCGGGACCGTTGGGTCGCTAAGGCAATCCCCGCACCAGGGGAATGCATCAAGGCAAGTTGTTCATTGATCAAGAATCCTGTCAAGATCACATCTGAATGATAATCACATCAAGTTTATCTCTTTAAGAGAATCATGTCAAGCAAGTCAAGAATTATAGCTCATGGAAAAATCGCTCGGTTCAGAACAAAGAATCATGGATTATCATATCAAGTTATGGATTTGGAAGACCCTGACCTGCATATCACGAACAACTTAGAAACAAGGTACAGTTCTATGGACGGTTACTGGGGCACTGGGACCGATCTAGTCCGGATAGAACTACATGTGTTGTCCTCCTGTGCTGGGTGAGATGGTTTGTAGTACCTTTTGTGCTTTCGTTGCATTCCATCCTCGTCATAGACTTGGTCCTTTATGGCTATTCTAGCGACTCTTGTTCATATAGATAAGTCATCCTCGCTTAGCGACTATCCGCGTAGGAGTTATTGAATCGCGCTTGGAAATTAGAAACACTTGAACGATCTTGAGTATAGCACACTTGTACATATCGTAGACTTCATCATTTTTTGTAGAACAACTAATATTTTGTGTAACTCGTGCACCCGAAGCGTAATATCGCTCATAACACAGTGTTTGCATATGCTATTGCCCTTGAATATTTATACATATTGGTGCTTAAATTAACTTGGGTTGCCTTGGACAGGGAAGGACAAATGGTAAGTTGGTAAGTCTCGTCGTGTGTCATGACCCGCACCCGATATAGGGACACGAGTACGTGGGTACGTCCAGCCTATGCTGTAGCATTGGCGGTAGAACGCTGTCTAGGTCACAATACTATCTAATCAATCTCACACGAATATCCAACTCCATAAAGAGACACATATATTACAATATAATATGAAAATACTCAACCACAGAACTAAAGCACAATAAGATATCGAAGAAAATAAATGAAATACAACATAAGTCTAAATAAAATAATCTAACTACAAACAATAACATCCAGGTCTCAAAGTATGCCGAAAACAAATCTGGTACCAATTATCACGCCCCGATTTTGTCCAATCGATAATCGTCCCCCGGGCGTGATGCCCATTTCTTCTAAATCCCTTTGTAACCTGTAATCGACGGACAGAGATCCTGCAAAGACCCGACTCAACGCATCTGCTACCACATTTCCTGGAACCCAACCCATATCCAAATCTCCGTATCGAATGGCACCGGCAGAACTAAAAGAGTTAAAAATTCAGCTACAGGAACTGCTTGATCGTGGGTATATTCGTCCTAGTGTGTCTCCGTGGGGTGCACCGGTACTGTTCGTTAAGAAGAAGGATGGCTCGATACGACTCTGCATCGACTATCGGGAATTAAACAAAGCAACTGTTTGAAACAAATATCCCCTCCCTAGGATAGACGATCTTTTTGATTAGTTACAAGCTGCAACAGTATTCTCAAAAATTGATCTCCGTTCGGGTTACCATCAGCTCAAGATTAAGCCGAATGATGTGCCAAAGTCAGCCTTTCGCACTCGCTATGGCCATTATGAGTTTTTGGTAATGCCGTTCGGTTTGACCAATGCCCCTGCCACCTTTATGGGTTTAATGAACCAAGTGTTTCGGCCGTACCTCGATAGATTTGTATTAGTGTTCATTGATAATATCTTGGTGTATTCGAAGAATGGGGCGGAGCATGCAGAGCACTTGCGGACCGTGCTACAAATCCTTCGAGATAACAAGTTGTATGCGAAACTGAGTAAGTACGAATTTTGGCTGAGCAATATATCTTTCCTTGGGTACATCATTTCTGCGGGAGGCATTTCAGTCGATCCGAAAAAGGTGTAGGCTATTGTCGAGTGGAAGCGACCTGCATCCGTAAGTGAAATTTAAAGCTTTCTTGGGCTAGCAGGCTACTACAGGCGGTTCGTAAAGGATTTTTCTAATCTAGCATTGTCTCTGACTCGCCTCACACAGAAGGGAGTCACGTTTGAGTGGTCCACCGACTGCAAAGCATCGTTTGCTGAGTTAAAGCATCGTCTCACCTCTGCCCTGTTACTTGCACTATCGGACGAGACTTCGGGATTCCAAATCTTTAGCGATGCATCAGGGCAGGGCTTAGGGTGTGTACTTATGCAGCAAGACAGAGTGATAGCCTATGCATCCAGACAGCTGAAAAAGTATGAAAAGAATTACCCTATGCATGATCTGGAACTGGCAGCAATTGTGTTCGGGTTGAAGTTGTGGTGACACTACCTTTATGGAGTGCCTTGCCAAATTTATACCGACAACAAGAGTTTGAAGTACTTGTTCACCCAGGCGGATCTGAACCTACGACTGCGGCATTGGCTAGAATTGATAAAAGATTACGATTTGAAGATAGACTACACACCTGGCAAGGGAAATGTGGTAGCGGATGCATTGAGTCGGATCTTTGCGGGATCTCTGTCCGTCGATCGCAGGTTACAAAGGAAGTTAGAAGAAATGTGCATCGAACTCAGAATTCGCTATCGTGGCACGCAGGTTGCTCAGATGCGATTTGTACCCAATCGGACAGAGAGAGTCACATCCACTCAAAGAGACGACCCATTCCTCCGGAAAATACGGGAGCAGGTTCAAGCGGGGAAGGCGAAAGACTTTGTAGTAGATAAAAATGGGGTGCTGCGAGTGAAAGGAAGGCTATGCATCCCCAATGATTCAAAAATCAGAAAGAAAATTCTTACTGTAGCACATTATGTAGCCTATACGATCCATCCTGGGAGCATAAAAATATATAAGAACCTTCGCACTGTCTTCTGGTGGCACAGCATGAAGAAAGAAGTAGCACTCTTTGTGTCGCAATGCATAACCTGTCAGAGGGAGAAAGCAGAGCATCAGAGGTCGGGCGGAGAAATGCAGAATCTTGCTATCCTGGAATGGAAGTGGGAGCACATCAGTATGCACTTTATTATTGGCCTGCCGAGGATGCAACGGGGGAACGACGCAATCTGGATAATCGTCGATCGGTTAACCAAGTCTGCACACTTTATCTCCATCAAAAGTACTTGGGGCGCCGATCGCCTCGCTCAGACCTAGCTTGACGAGATAGTCCGGCTGCACGGAGTGCCAGTTTCCATAGTATCAGATCGGGACAGACAGTTCATCTTACGTTTCTGGGCAAGCCTTCAGTCGTCGATGGGGACCAAGTTGAAATTTAGCTCAGCCTACCATCCTCAAACAGATGGCCAGATTGAACGGGTGAATCAGGTACTAGAAGACATGCTACGCCTCTGCGTGATCGATTCTAAGTCAAGTTGGGACGTCAACCTGCCGCTAGCCAAATTTGCTTACAACAACAGTTATTAGTCTAGTATCCAGATAGCTCTGTATGAGGTGCTGTATGGGCGGAAGTGTAGGTCACCGATCTGCTGGGATAAAGTTGGGGAGAGGCAAATCCTTGGGCCAGAACTGGTTGAACAAACAGTCCAGAAGGTTCGGCTGATTCGAGAACGGTTAAAAGTAGCACAAAGTTGGCAAAAGAGCTATGCCGATGTTCGTCGTCGCCCCCTTGAATTCCAAGAGGGGGACCATGTGTTCCTAAAAGTCTCGCCCATGCATGGTGTTACAAGATTCGGGGTAAAGGGAAGTTAAGTCCGAGATTTGTTGGCCCGTTCGAGATTCTTAAACGAGTCACTTCAGTTGCATATGTTCTAAAGATCATCATTATGCCTAGGACTTGTGCACGCGCGCCCTACGCGTGCACGGCATCACGCTCGGGGGACGATTATCGATTGGGCAAAATCAAGGCGTGACATAGTGGTATCAGAGTAAAGCTTCAGATCCTTTAATCTTGAGTCAGAAAGTTTTCCTAGGATGACCCTGTCCCGTCCGAGTTAACTCTTAAAATCAATTGGTGCAAAATAAGATGCGTTCCATAGAGTGAGTCCGTAATACTCTATGAGACTGATATAAGTTACTTATTTTAGCAGCAGGAATGGCTCGAACCCAAGCAACATACCAAGTTGATGCAAGTACTTCAGGCACTTCGGCTAGTTCCGAGAGCCAGCGACATGCGCCCTCCGTCGATCCGGTCGAACGAATGATGCAAATGCTGGAAGCACAACAAAAGAGGGATGAGGCCCGATATGACAAGTTCGAGAAAAATCTAGAAGCACGATTTGAGATCCAGCAGAAGCAGGTGGACGCTCTGCAACAAATTATTCAGACCTTGGCTTCTAACCAATCCGCAACAACAATAGCGGAACCGGTCGAGCCAGCGACAGATAAAGTCATAGTGCCCCAAAATGCAAAGAAGAAGGATGTGACTGCCTTCGACTTTGCTGACTTCAAAAAGCTCTGCAACAAGTCCTTCCGAGGGACAGAAGATCCTGTTGTTGCGCTGGATTGGCTGGCCGAACTAGAAGACCACTTTAAGCTTTTAGAAGTACCCGACGACAAATGAGTCGCCTGCACCCAACTCCAGCTTCGGATAAACGTGCACTATTGGTGGGATATACACCGTAGGTCTCTCTCCGTTGGTACTGATGGTGAGACGATCCCTTGGTCCACCTTTCGTGGCGCATTCGAAGAAGAATATTTCCCCCCACCCATTCGTCGCCAGAAGGAAAATGATTTCGTGCGACTGCAACAAGGAACGATGACAGTGAAGCAGTATGCCGCAGAATTCAATCGATTAGCGAAGTTTGCTAGTTCTTACCTGTCCGATGCAGCAAGTCGAGCCAGACGATTCGAAGGTGGCCTGCGACCTTCCATTCACGTGCACGTAGTCGCTCCTCAGTACGAGACGATGAGGGAAGTCCTTAACCATGCCCTGGTCCTAGAGCCGCAATATCCTTTCACTACCGCAGGCGCTGTGCAACATTCTAATCACAAGTGCCAAGGTAATACAGGAGGAAACAATGCTAACAAGCGTTCGAATCATGGCGGCAACTAGGGCAACAATCAGGGGGGAAACCAAGGGAAGCGCTATGCAAAATGCAACCGTACAGGGCACCAGGCTAGCGAATGTCGTAATCTGGGATACTTCAATTATGGTCGGCTGGGCCATTATGCTCGTGACTGTCTTGATCGTCCCAACCGAGTCCCTCAGCGCCGTGCAAACCAACAAAATTCAGTTCAGGGACCCCAAGCGAATCGGGCTGCGCAGCAACAAGAGCATCGTCCGAACACTGGGGGCCGAGTTTATGCCTTGATGAGGGACGAGGCACTTGCCTCGAACACCATAGTGTCAGGTATGTTGCTATTCAATAATGTACCTGCACGAGTGTTATTTTATTCAAGTGCTACACACAGTTTCGTGTCATCAAACTTTACTAGGAAACACAAGTTTATTTAAACCCCGTTAGGCCTAAGGCTTAGCGTCAGTATTCCGTCAGGCATGAGCTTGCCTGTCGATTCAGTTTGTCGTGACGGCTACATTTGTATCAGAGGAAGGAAATTGTCACTTGATGCGATAGTTCTAGTGTCACGACCCGCACCCGGTATAGGGGTACGAGAGCGTGGGTACGTCCAGCCTACGCTGCAGCATCGATGGTAGAATGCTGTCTAGGTCATGTAACTATCTAATCAACCTCACATGAATACCCAACTCCATAAGGAGACGTGGATATCATAAAAAATGCTGGAAATACTCAATCATATAAACTAAAGCACGATGAGATATCAAGGCAAACAAAGAAATACCAGACAAGTCTAACGACAAAATAGTCATACCTGCAATCAGTAACATCCAATCCCCCAGTGTGTCAGAAATAAGTCCACTAAGGTCACAGTCTGGAAAATATTTTCCAGTCAGGAAGGAGCTAAGTACATTTCTAATTAGCAGTTCTATATCAATGATATAAACTATGTAGCAGTATATAGATGAAAATATACAAGATGCATGTATATGTACGAGAAATATATATTGAAGAATATACTGGAAATACTGTAAGTAAATGCAGGAAAGGAAACAATATGTCAATGAGCAAGAAATCCTATGACTATGTGTGTGAGTACTAGCTTTAACATGTGATCGGCTTGGGACTAGTAAACTCATTACATTGGTTAGCGATCATCCTTGAGGTCAGGCTAATCCGTAGGAATAGCTATGATGCGAGTAATAGTCAGGCTAACCATATGTAACAGTGATGAGGCATGTAATGATAAGGCTGCACCAACGTGAGGCGTGGGTGAGCTATGATGCATGTAGAGTTGGGTATGATCACATATCTACACTAAAATACTCTCCACCCCCGACTGGTATAGTAGATCCAACCATGGTACGCTATGGCACGGGATTCCCTAGGGAGGTAGCAAATCTCCCCGAAAATCAGTGTTTGTACATGTACAAGATAACAATGAAACAAGACCTGTACAAGCTACACCATGAACAAGGAATAACATCTCATGACGAGATCCGTATATACCAATCCGTGTAACCATCGTATCAAGAGCATGGATATTTATACTGGATACAGTGAACATAGGGGATATCATAAATAAGAAACTAATCAGAGAATGTACTCATCTTGGGTCCTTAGCTGGTATAACCAATGTCCTGTCCCAGAATATCTCCTGGATGATCCGACAGTCCTATAGACATAATAATAAATGTAACCTTGCATCAGATGCTACACTAACAGAACACAAATACATAACTCAGGGGCTATGCCTGGTATGATACTGGTCAACTAGGGTCATCTAGTAGA
Source organism: Iris macrosiphon (assembly GCA_036927795.1). Taxonomy (NCBI): domain Eukaryota; kingdom Viridiplantae; phylum Streptophyta; class Magnoliopsida; order Asparagales; family Iridaceae; genus Iris; species Iris macrosiphon. The sequence goes on along the minus strand of JAYESA010000001.1, from coordinate 5,992,323 downwards.
TAGATATATAAGACACATTATACCTATTTTTAACTACATTAGTACTTACAATATATATACATGCACCAATTTATATACATTTACAATATATATATATATATATATGTACCAATTTATATACATATCTAATTTATACTAGTTGAACAATATATATGTATACTCATACATATGCTAAAAATACATTTTAAATATATATATATATATATATATATATATATATATATATATATATATATATATATATTGTCAATGTTATTATTAAAATATATACTAATACTAATACATCACATTAAATACATATACAATATATATATACCATTTAATTTCATGTATAATATATATATTAGTTAAACAATATATGTGTACCATATATATCAATTTAAAAATATACTAGGTGTATATACAAATAAATATATACATATACCATTCTTATATATTGAAAAATATATTAAGTATACCAATAATACATATATAGAATACGTATTTATATATATACCAATCATATTAAATATATATATATATATATATATACATATACATGTACATATTAAAATATACATGTACAGGTATACAGATTATATTAAATATATACATATACATATACATTATTAAATACATATACAAATACATTGCATTAATTATACATATACAATATATTAAATACACACATAAAGAAGGAGGGAAGAGGGAGACTCTCACTGTGGTGGTGGTGCCGGAGTTGGTCGGGGAGGAGCTCCGGGATGAGCTCGGATGGGTGCTGCGCCGGAGGGGAACGATCCAGGGAGGAGCGAGGTCGGAGCATTGGAGTATAGGCCGACTGGAGGAGGCTGTGTAGAGGTGACGGAGGTGCTCCGGGGGAACTTGACGCCGGAGCAGGGTGGTGGTAGTAGTTCTGGTGGCTCTAGTGTCGAGAGGGCTCGACCGGAGGGGAATGTAGTCGGGAAGGGAGCTCGAACGGAGGGAGGATGGTTCGTCTGATGGCCGGCTGACTGATGAGGATGGTGGTGCACAGTTGGGGGGCTCGGGAAGATGTTGTGTGGTGGTGGACTCCGTCGAGACGAGGCCGGCGGAGCTCGGAGAATGCAGTGGGAAGTCGGCTGGAGTTCGACGTCGGTCAGAGTCGACTCGTGGCCGGGGGAGTTGAGCAGCGAGGGATGGACAGCTCGGGGATGAGGGAGATGGATATTTGTAGTCGTGCCGGAGTACGGGAAGATCCGGAGAGGAAGGAGAAGAGGGAGCTCGTGGTGACGGCTGTGCTGCGAGCCGCCGGGGAAGGAGCTCGACGTAGGGGTAGAGCTGCAGTGCTCGGCGGGAAAACGAAGTCGGGGGTGGAGCTTCTGATGTGGCTGTGGCTCGATGAATGGAGGAGGCCGGGGTACAGGCCGGAGCACTGTGGAGAGTCCCCTGGGAAGAGGGCAGGTCGGGTAAGTGGGCTCGCCGGACTGGGCGGCTGGGGCTGGCCTGGCCGGGTGTCTCGGGTGAGAGGGGGTTAGCTAGGTGAAGGTGTAGGTGCTGGTATTGGTGATGGTGTTGTGAAAAAATAGTATGGAGAGGTTGGGTTTATGTAGGTGGGAGGAGTGAGGTGACTCCCTAGAAATTAGGGCCGGCCAAAAATTGGGATGGGGTTTCCTTGGGAAAGGGTTGGGGGAACATGTTAGGGGTTGAGTGGTGGGGATGGCTCCATGTTAAATGAAGGGCCATGATTTAACATGAAGAAAATGCAAACAAAAGAAAGGAGGAGAGAGGGTATTGTGTTGACCAGTCAAGGATAGGGGGATGGTTTCTTCATTTGAGTTAAACCAATAGTATGGTGACACATCATTGCAATTTTGCAATTAAGTCCCCAATAATTAGAAAATTGCACAGAAGTATGTTTCTGAAATTAATTAATTAAAATTAGATACACTTGGCGTTCTAAAATTAATTAGGAATACATGGGGCCAAAATCAGGTCGGGTCACTAATACCATTAATGAAGAAGACTCAGAACAGAATATTACCCTAATTTGGGCCGTACGAAAAATAGGTCAAGATTTCCTCCAATTTTGATTGGAACGCACAACGATACAAAGTTAGAATTTATTCAGAAATTAAATAGACGTCCGCAACGAATATTGTGCGGCTAAAATGAAGCTCAAGAGATCATAATTATGAGTTACAAAAATATCAGAATGGAAGGCAGGCACGTCTAGGGTAAGGTTGTGAAATTTGTTGGAAGGCAAAAGCTAGGGTAGCACTCCAAATATCGAAGCAAAGGCAAGGCACAATAATTAAATAAATTACGGTAGTTAATTACAACCTCCAATAAATTAATTCAAAAAAACAATTAACCACATAATCCCATAATTCGGACAGGTGTTCATCTACTGGGCTTCTAGGTCAAGTCTACCAGCTCAAACATAATGAACACTGTATATAATAATATATTTAATTATACATCTTACGAAATTATTTAATTTAAATACACGAAATATTAAATACAGAAAAGTCAAAATTACCCCTGTTAGGGGACTACGACATCATTCTGGGAATAGATTGGCTTGGCGCTTGTTCAGCTACTATCGATTGTACGGAGAAGAAAGTCGTGTTTCGTCTTCCTGGCGAGATCGAATTTTGCTATTCGTGCAGTCCACAGTCGGAAGCGTCGAATGCCTGCATAGTGATATCAGCAATGTCTGCTCGACGGTTGATTCACTCCGGCTGCGTAGGGTACCTGGCTTCCGTTCGGGATACTCGGCAAGATTGTGCAAACGTTGAGTCCATTCCCGTTGTGGCAGATTTTCCCGACGTGTTTCCAAACGAGTTGCCCGGTATGCCGCTCGATCGAGAGACAGAGTTCACTATCGACACATTTCCTGGAACCCAACCCATTTCCAAATCTTCGTATCGAATGGCACCAACAGAACTAAAAGAGTTAAAAATTCAGCTACAGGAACTGCTTGATCGTGGGTATATTCGTCCTAGTGTGTCTCCGTGGGGTGCACCGGTACTGTTCGTTAAGAAGAAGGATGGCTCGAAGCAACTCTGCATCGACTATCGGGAATTAAACAAAGCAACTGTTCGAAACAAATATCCCCTCCCCAGGATAGATGATCTTTTTGATAAGTTACAAGCTGGAACAGTATTCTCGAAAATTGATCTCCGTTCGGGTTACCATCAGCTCAAGATTAAGCCGGACGATGTGCCAAAGTCAGCCTTTCGTACTCGCTACGGCCATTATGAGTTTTTGGTAATGCCGTTCGATGTGCCAAAGTCAGCCTTTTTGATCAGCTACAGTACTCTATCATAACCAACTAGTGTGACACAGTTTAAAGACAATGTTCGACGCGTGGGCTGTCCAAAATAAAATCGTAGCTCCGAACACAGAGATACACGGGGCGTACTGTAGCTCCAAGCACAGAGACACACGGGTGATACACTATTTTAGAATACAGGATCACTATATATACATATATATGTGCGTGCATAGGAGCCCAAACGTCTAGTAACTGTCTTCCCCTTCCCAAGCGATCAACGATTGTGCGTTGAACCTGAACCTCTAACTATAGTCTTGACACACAGAAATAACTCAACAGACGCGATCCTAAGGTCGTCCTAGTCTCTGGTCATGATATCAGTATCAGGATACAAGAATCTGGCACGATCACAGTGTATGAGTGTGTCCTGGGGTGTCGATGTACTTAGGTACGTGCATCGAGGTACTACAAAGCATCTAACAATTATTCTAAGATGTTAGGACGAACGTTAGCATCCGGTAGTGATTCGGACGTGAGGTATCGAACGTCAACATAAATACGTGCACAATATACATAATGAAACAATAAATATCTGTAAACTGAAATACATGATGGCAAGGTACACTTTCCTACGTCCGGCTGGTGATAACGGGGATCTGGTACCACGTCCAAGTCCTCAGGCCCCATAGTACCGTCAATTGATCCATCAATCTGCTTTTCTTGTCAATAAGGCTAGGAAATGAACAGATCTTCTCAAGTACGGGAGAAACACTTGATGGAAGTTCACCCAAGAACTTCCTTGTATCAACATTCCTGCTTTCATATAGAAACTCGTAACCATAATGCTGCACTCCTCTCTTTGAAAGACTTCTCCAAGGCCTCGCATCCACTGCTTCAAGGAGGTCCTGCTCATGATTAGGAGTGATGAAGTCATGCACCAAGTAGATTCCTGCAATCTCCAACTCTGATGAAAACATACATACTGAAAGTGAATCATTTCACCTAACCTTCTCAGATTGCTTTGCAATATTGTGCCCTTTCTTGGCAGTCTCTGTATACATTTCCCAATCCCATATATCAATAATGGGAAAAGGTAGTAGGTCTTCATCCATTGCTCTAACCACCTGACCATACTGAATAGGAATAGACTCAACAGGAATATACTTAAGAAGAGTCTCAATGACATTAGAAATGACAAACTTGCTCTTTGTTCTTTGGGTCATAAATAGAGAGAAGAGCCTAGAATGCATAGTACCAAAAGGGAACATTGATGAAGATATTTCTTTCCACAAACTCAGGATAGTTATATTGAAGAACCTGCTTCCTAGTGCCCCTTTGCTCCTTCTTTGAAAGCCCAACCGAATCCTTTAAATCAGAAATTTTGAAACAGCTTTGAAAAGCCACCCGGACTCATGTCAAGCATCAGTATCCCCTTCTCCATCAGTTGAACTCCCCACCTCAAGAATCTCTCCTTATATTTCTAATAGCAACCTTTCCCTCCTCAGCTTGTTTGGCGACTACTTTTTTTTAACTCCTTCCTTCTCTCAGAAGTCAGTTGAGGAACAGTCAAGTGTATAACTCCTCCATCATTGTTCAAAGTTAAACCAAGATTAGAACTAACTGTGGCCTTCTTGATAACTTTCAAACTTGACTTATCATATGGCTGCACAAGGATAGAACTCTGCATCTAGAGTGTTGATCTGAGCAATGCTCTTCAAGCTGACTGGAGTTCCATAGAAAACTGTAGCCGGACTGATGGTGGAGCGAGCTCGAGCGGCAGAGTGGGGGTGCGTTGGTGTCGATAGTGGTGGAGTAACGGTCGGATGGGGGGCTGTAGCCGGACTGGAATCATCGGAGCCACCGCGGGGGAGGCCCGGAGTCGAGGGCGGTCAGTCGCCGGAGTGCGGGGGGGGAACTGTGCTGGAGCGGCAGAGTCTTTCACGCACAGTCGCCAGAGCGGTGAAGTCTGTACAGTCCGGTCGGACTGCTGTGGAGCCGCCGCGGGGGGAGATGCACAGCCGGTCGGACTGATGTTCCAGTGGAGAGTCGGGAAAGAGAGGGTGGACAGGTCAGGAATGATGGAGAGCTGCTCGGCTGGCCGGAGTGGGGAGGCTGGCCGGATGGAGCTCCTTTGACTAGTGTTAATAGTAGGGAAGAGGTGAAGATGTAGAAAGGAAGAAGAAGAAAGAAAGAAGAAGAAGAAAGGAAGAAGAAGAGGGATGTTGGCTGTGGTTATTATGAGGAAGGAGGAGAGAGAAAGTAGTGGGGTTTTTCTATGTATTGGGATTAGGGCCGGCTTGGGAGTTGTGAGGGTGATGGTGATGGCTTTATAGGGAGGGGGCATTGGATGGAGGGTGGTGATCTTCCTATTCAAAATAGAGGGCTAGGATTTCACATGAGAAAAATTATTTCTTCACGAGGAATGGAGGGGAAGAAATGTGCAATTTGGTCCAACATTTGTAACCTCTCCATTTGGTCTTGGCCAATGGGGTGAGGGCACCTAAAATTAATAAATTATAACTTAGCCCCTTAAATTCGGGAAATTGCACGAACACATAAAATGATGCAAAAATTATGGAGAAAATTGCGGTTGATGATTTGCATGGCGAGGGGGTATTGGGGGTTTGGCACGGGTTTAATTTAATGGCCATCGAGATTAATTGGGGATTAAAATAGGATTAGGCAAAATTGGTATCCTCAATTAAAATAGATTTAAAGTGTCCCGCGCTTTTAAATTAAATGGGGTCACTTGGGGTCAAAATCCGGAAATGACGCAAAGGTCAAAAATAGTGGGGGTTTGGAGTCAGTCTTGGACCCTTTAGTTGGTCTGGCTCAATGGGTTAAGTTGGTATCTCAAAATTGAGGGTAACGACACAGGTGTCCGATACAGAATTTAATTATGGGATTTCGGTTACAGAAAATTGTGCAATTAATTTAGGGCACAAGGAATGTAATTTTTAGTGACGGGAAAGTCCAGCGCCTAATTTGGCGGGTCAAGTCAGAAGTACAATAATCCGATGGAAATTATGGGCTGATATTGGGCTCCGAATAATTTAGCAATGATAGGGTGCACCAAGGGTTTTAATTAAATGAATTAAAAATATCAGACAAACTTAATTCCACTCTAAACCTCAACATCTGCTGCTGAATCCAAAATTTTCCAAATCCAAACCTAACTATCTATAGAATAAATCGAGGGGGTTTACATTCTTCCCAACTTAGAAATTTTTGACCCCAAAATTAAAAAGTAAAGCACGATAATAGCTAAGAGAATTTTAAGACAACTAGTAATCAAATTTCGTACATAAATTCGTACCTTGGTCCTCAAATAAGTATGGGAACCGCTGCGAAATAGAATCCTCGCGCTCCCAAGTAGACTCGCCTGGTGAATGGTGCTTCCATGCCACTCTGACAAGTCGAATCGTCTGCCCTCTCAAAGTCTTCTCGCAGTGGTCAAGGATCTCGACTGGCTGCTCTACGTAAGACAGACTGGGCCCGACTGTAATCTCCGAATGATCAAGCACGTGGCTAGGGTCTGTGACATATCTCCTCAGCTGCGATACGTTAAATACGTCATGTACTCCCTCTAATGATAGAGGTAGTGCAAGACGGTAAGCCACTTCGCCAACTCGTTCCAAGATGTCAAAAGGCCCGACGTACCTCAGACTCAGCTTGCCTCTGCCTCCTAATCTGATGGTATCACGAGTAGGCGATATCCTCAAAAATACATGGTCACCCTCCTTGAACTCCAATGGTCTGCAGTGTGCATCTGCCCAATGTTTCTGTCTGTCCTGTGCTGCACGCAGGTGGCTCTGAATCTGCTTGACCTTCTCCACTGTCTGTGTCACCAACTCTGGACCAAGTATCTGACGCTCTCCCACGTCACTCCATCAAACTAGCAACCTACATTTCCTGCCGTACAGTGCCTCATAAGGTGCCATCTGTATGCTAGTCTGGTAACTGTTATTGTAGTAGAATTCTACCAAGTGTAGGTGGTCCTCCCAAGATCCTCCAAAAATTAATCATGTACGCTCTCAACATATCCTCTAATATCTGTATCGTGCGCTCTGACTGACTATCAGTCTGTGGATGATATACAATATTGAATTTGAGACGAGTTCCTAGGCTCTCCTGCATACTCCGCCAAAAATGTGACGTGAATCTGGAATCACGATCTGATACGATGCTGGCAGGCACTCCATGTAATCGTACTATCTGCCTCTTACACATGTCAGCTAATATCTCCGTGGACAGCCCAACTCTGATGGGCAAGAAATGAACAGGCATTGGTGAGTCTGTCTGCGACAACCCAAACTGTATCCTTTCCGCTAGGGCTCCATGGGAATCCTGTGACGAAGTCCATGGTAATGTGTTCCCACTTCCACTCGGGGATGGGAAGCGGCTGCAATAGTCCTGCAGTTCTCTGTTATTCAGCCTTGACTTGCTGACATACCAAGCATCTTGCCACGAATCTTGCAATCTCTCTCTCTTTATCCCATGATACCAAAAATGTTGCCTCAACTCTCGATACATCTTCGTACCCCCGTGATGAATCTTCCTGCTTAAGGCGTCTGCTACTCCAATTGCCTTGTCAGGGTAGTACTGTAAATCGATTTCATAATCTGTCCTTAACTGTAGCCAGTGCCTCTGTCTCATGTTGAGCTCCTTATAAATCTCAACATGCTCTAACATAAAGTAGTATCACCATAGCTTTAGTACAAATATTACTGCAGCTAGCTCTAGATCGTGCGTCAGATAGTTCTCCTCATGAACTCTCAGCTGTCTCGATGCGTAGGCTATCTATTCTATCCAAACATAACTCATATTTGTTGAGCTTGGCATACAGTCTCTCATGCCTCAGCGTTTCTAATATGATCCTGAGATGTCTCTCTTGGAAGAATTATACCAGAACGGGAGAATTATACCAAGATGTCATTGAACACCACTATGAACTTATCTAAGTACTGGTGGAAAACATTGCTCCTCAAGCTCTTATATACTGCTGGCGTATTTGGTCAAACCAAACGGTCATGACTAAAAACTCATAGAGCCCATACTTCATCCGAAAAGCCGGTTTCAGAATGTCCTCTCTCCGTACCTTGATCTGATGATAGCCTGATCTGAGATCGATCCTCGAGAATACATGTGCCACTTAGCTAATTCAAATGTACCGTCCCGTCTTTCTTCGGCACAATTAAGATAAGTATTCCCCCTTGGAGAAACACTCGCCCGACTGAAACTCATGTCTAAATAATCCTCTACTATGGACCTTCAACTCAACCAACTCTTTCGGTGCTAGTCTGAAGACGGGAAAATAATTGGCTCCACTCTTGGAGTCAACTCTATAGCAAATTCTACCTCTTTGTCAGGTGGCAGGCCGGAAAGGTTCTCTAGAACCACATCCTCAAACTCTGGTATAATGCGGGGTACACTGGTTCTCCTTCTGAAATGTGTGCCTCAAAGGTAGGTGGGCACCATGCTTCCAGGCTCTCAAAAACTCAAACTCAGGGTAATCCGATGGTCTAAAGGTGACACAACCACGACGGCAATCAAGTGTTGTGTGGTATTGGCTCTACCAATCCATGTCTAGGATAAGGTCGTTGTCTAGGCTAAACCTCAAAATAATTTCTCCCGTTCTGTTTCCAACATCAATCCTCAAAAGAAAAAAAAACTTTCTTACCTAATGTATAATTCTCTTCTCCTCAAAGTTTTCCTTAAAATTCTATTCCTCAAATTTCTTCTTTTCATTATTTATCTGTCCAAGTCACATAGTGCAATTATAATAATGATGTCACCCAAGCACATATTAAAATTTCTGGTATTAGATCATCATCTTCCAAGTGAGAGCTAGAAATTTTTATCTCCTCTAGTCCATAATATCATTCCTGGTATTGCTATCATATCCAACCACTAGTTTCCATCATCAGGCTATGCATTTCCCTAAATTATTCTAGGTCATGATCAACAATCCTTCCAGCTCTTAGTACTTCCAAGATCACTACTACCTCAAGCACGGGTAGGGTACTACTGGGTCCAACTCTTTTGCCAACCTTCCACACTAATTCTAGAATCCAAAAAATCCATCAATCTATCCTGATAAGGTAACAATCTTCTCCGAGAAAGGTATACGAATTATGTCTCCTGTCGTCTGGTCTTCGATCTTCTTCTGGAGGGAAGACATCAGTCACAAGCATTCGTCCCCCCGAATAATAGGGGACAAGAAACAATGATAGCGATATTGGCGAAGATTGAACGAATGCAAAGTGGAAGTCCAAGGGCGATAATCACATACAAAGAGTTTTAAAATCGATTTTGGATTGAGATCCTATTCAACAATCATAACATCTATTCCTAAATGGCAGGCTCGCTTAGCACAGTCAGGTGACCAAGACGATTTAAATCGGACCTGCATGGGCCACCACAAAAATATGTCACGTCCCAGTCCCAAAATACGTAGGACCAGGAATACGTGACATGCCAACTATGCATTCGACCAGACTCTGGTCTGACTCGAATATGTATAAGCTGTATAATGTAAAAGGCACAATCTAAATTTCCCGTAAATGTAAACCTCTATGTCTCAATCCACAATGTACATAAGTATACAAGAAAGAGCTATATGTGCTAGAGTCGGCCGCCCAATAACACACTAACTCGAATAGACTCGAGAAGAAGTATGAGTCTATAAAAACTAGGTTACAACAACAGATAAAATAAATAATGTAAAATAACCAAAATGCTGGTAGATATAATGTGAGTACCTGGTACCATGCTCGCAAGACATGCAACTCCTACAGCAACTCCAAATGCTCCGTGATCACCAATGCTACAAAACTGGCAGGGAACCAGGTCGTCAGAGGGACGTAACAAGGTACAAAAATATAGCAAGCCAAGTAAACAGAAAGTACAAGTGCACGATAGGGTACTCTATCATAACCAACTAGTGTGACACAGTTTAAAGATAATGTTCGACGCGTGGGCTATCCAAAATAAAACTGTAGCTCCGAACACAGAGACACACGGGGCGTACCGTAGCTCCGAGCACAGAGACACACAGGTGATACACTACTCTAGAATACAGGATCACTACATATACATATATAAGCGCGTGCATAAGAGTCTAAACGTCTAGTAATTGTCTTCCCCTTCTCAAGCGGTCAACGATTGTGCGTTGAACCTGAACCGCTAACTACAGTCTCGACACACGAAAATAACGCAACAGACGCGACCCTAAGGTCATCCCAGTCTTTGGTCATGATGTCAGTATCATGATATAGGAGTCTGGCACGATCATAGTGTATGAGTGTGTCCTGGGGTGTCAATGTACTCAGGTACGTGCATCGAGGTACTACAAAGCATCTAATAATTATTCTAAGATGTTACGACGAACATCAACACCCGGTTGTGATCCGAACGCGAGGTATCGAACGTCAACATAAATACGTGTACAATGTACATAACAAAACAATAAATATCTGTAAACTGAAATACAGGATGGCAAGGTACACTTGCCTCCGTCCGGCTGGTGATGACGGGGATCTGGTACCACGTCCAAGTCCTCAGGCCCCGGAGTACCGTCAATTGATCCATCAATCTGCTCTTCTTGTCAATAAGGCCAGGAAATGAACAGATCTTCTCAAGTACGGGAGAACCACTTGATGGAAGTTCACCCAAGAACTTCCTTGTATCAACATTCCTGCTTTCATATAAAAACTCGTAACCATAATGCTGCACTCCTCTTTTTGAAAGACTTCTCCAAGGCCTCGCATCCACTGCTTCAAGGAGGTCCTGCTCATGATTAGGAGTGATGAATTCATGCACCAAGTAGATTCCTGCAATCTCTAACTCTGATGAAAACATACATACTGAAAGTGAATCATTTCACCTAACCTTCTCAAATTGCTTTGCAACATTGTGCCCTTTCTTGGCAGTCTCTGTATACATTTCCTAATCCCATATATCAATAATGGGAAAAGATAGCTGTAAACCCCCTCGTTTTTTTTCTATAGATAGTCAGGGTTGGATTTGGAAAATTTTAGTTTTAGCACCAAATGTTGAGGTTTAGAGTGGAGATAGGATTGTTTGGTATTTAATTCATTTAATTAAACCCTTGGCGCGCCCTATCATTGCTAAATTAATCGGAGCCCAATATCAGCCCATAAATTCCATCGGGCTATTATACTTTTGACTTGACTCACCAAATTAGGCACTGGACTTTTCCGTCACTCAAAATTAGTTTTTCGTTGTGCTCTAAATTAATTGCACAATTTTCCAAAATCGTAACCCATATTTTATTCCGTGTCGGACACCTGTGTCGTTACCCTAAATTTTGAGATACCAATTTAATCCGTTGAGCCGGACCAACTAAAGGGTCCAAAACTGACTCCAAGCCCCCACCATTTTTGACCTTTGCGTCATTTCCAAATTTTGACCCCAAGTGCCCCCACTTAATTTAAAAATGCGGGACACTTTATTCCTATTTAAATCGAGGATACCAACTTTGTAAAGCCCATTTTCTTCTCAATTAAACCTGTGCCTAACGCACAACACCCTCTCACCATAAAAATTGCTAAACATAACTTTCTCCATAATTTTTGTGTCATTTTATGTGTTCATACAATTTTTCGAATTTAAGGGGCTAAGTTACAATTATTGAATTTATGTGTCATCACCCTATTGGCTTTGAACTATGGAGAGGTCCCAAAATAGGGTCCTATTCTCACCATCCACTCACCCCCCTTCATGAAGAAACCCACTTCTCTTCATGATAAATCTCAACCCTCCATTTTGAATGCCATCATCTCCACCCTCCATCCTTTCACCACTCCCTATAAAACCATCACATCACCCTCACCACTCCCCAAACCGGCCCTAATCCCAATGCATTGAAAATACCCCCCCTCTCTCTCTCCTCCCTCTTCACTACACAAACCCACACACCCCAACCGTATAATTACTTTCTTCTTCTTCTTTCTTTATTCTTCTCCATTATTTCTTTTTCCTGAAGAACTCAACCCCGTCCGGCGGCTGACCTCGCTCCGGCCGGCCAGCACCCCGCCGACCCGCTGTGCAGTGTGCCCCGCCGACCCGCTGTGTAGTGCATCCCCCGCGGCGGTGCATTTTTCCCCACGGCTGAGCATATCCGGTCCCCGCACTGTGCGTCCACCTCACCGCAGCAGCTAACTTCACTGACCCCACTGTGAACTTCGGCCCACGGTGCAGCTGCCTCTCCGGTACTGTACAGCGAAACCCCCGCCCGACTGACAGTGCATCCCGACGCCGGCAGTGCGTTCCCCCGCAGCGTCCGGCGGTGGAGCACTCTGTCCGACCTCCCTGTCCGATCTTCTCCCTCTTCCGGCCATCTCCCCATCCGACCGTTACTCCACCACTATCGACACCAACGTACCCCGACTCCGCTGCTCGAGCCTGCTCCACTGTGCATCGCTCCCAACTCCGGCGACACTGTGCAGCACCCTGACTCCATTATGCAACACCCCGACTCCACGGTGCGATTGTTCCCCCGTCCGGCAGCCACCTCCACTGCATTCTTCTCTGATGAGAACCTCCCGTACCGCCGTCTGTCTCCACTGCATCATCTCTGGCGGCCAACAGCTATTCTCGCCACCCTCCACCATCTTCATCATCATCTTTACCAATCTCACCATCATCAACATCATCACCGCCACGTTCACCTGACTTCGGCCATCCATAGTTCTCCGGCCAGCAGCCCCCACGCCAAGGTGAAATACCTCCCTTCCTCTCCCTATGTTGTTATATATATATGTTTTGTGTAAGTGTAATGTAGTACTTTTGATCTTTGTGCTTAAGGAGGGTGACTAGGGTTAGTGTTGAGATTAAGTTTTGTGTTGAGTTTTGAGTTTAAAATACTACGTGAGATCTTGGGGTTTATTACGTGTTACAATATACAATTCATGGATGTAAAGGATGTAGATTAAGTTAGGGTTATGAATGCTGGGTAAGGGATTTTAGGTTTCTTTTATTTAATGTATACATATTGGTTATTGACGACTAACAGTTTTAAATGTTTGTGAAAAGGATATTTCGATGCAAAAAACACGGAATATACTAAGGTGCAGATTTAATAGTCATAGTATACCGTTGTGATATCAAGCATTGGTTAATATTGGGAGCTAATATTTAATGATGATTATATTGGAGGAGTAGCTACTGACGGTGTTTATAACCGAGGGTTTAGGTAATTAGTAATAACCAGTTCCTCGAGGATAATTATTTTAGTTAAGGATAATGTGTAATGAACATGGAAATGGCTATGAAGACTAGAGTGGAATTTGAGGATTTGATCCTGGCTTGAACTACTGAACTTTGTAATGAACATAGTGTGATTGAGGTTTGGATTGATGATATCGTACAGATATTTAATTTGATTAGATGTAAAATGCTCCGAGTCAACTTTGGTCAACCCTCCAGCGTCATGCCTCTGTGAGTCGTAGCTGAGACTGAGTTTAGGTGTAGATGTATGTCGCATCCCTATCTGACGTGGAACAGATTATTGATTATTGGTTGTATCTTCTCTCTAGGTACTGCGGGACCTGAGGACTTGGACGCGGTTCCAGATCCCCGTCATCAACAGCCGCACGTAGGCAAGTGTATCATGCCTCCCTGTATTTTAGTTTACATATATTTATTATTTCGTTATGTTCATTGTGCACGTATTTATGTTGACGTTCGATACTTCGCGTCCGGTTCACAACCGGGTGAAGACGTACGTCGTAACATCATAGAAAGATTGTTGGATGTCTCGTAGCATCTTGATATACGTACCTGAGTATATCGATACCCCAGGACACACTCATACACTGTGATCGTGCCAGATTCCTGTATCCTGATACTGACATCATGACCAGAGACTGGGACGACCTTAGGGTCACATCTGTTGCGTTATTTCTGTGTGTCGAGACTGTAGTTAGAGGTTAAGGTTCAACGCACAATCGTTGACCGCTTGAGAAGGGGAAGACAGTTACTAGATGTTTGGGCTCCTATACACGCGCTTATATATGTATATGTAGTGATCCTGTATTCTAGAGTAGTGTATCACCTGTGTGTCTCTGTGCTTGGAGCTACGGTATGCCCCGTGTGTCTCTGTGTTCGGAGCTACAGTTTTATTTTGGACAGTCCACCCGTTGAACATTGTCTTTAAACTGTGTCACACTAGTTGGTTATGATAGAGTACCCTATCGTGCACTTATACTTTCTGTTTACATGGCATATTGTATTTCTGTACCTTGTTATGTCCCTTTGAGGACTTGGTTCCCTGCCAGTTTTGCAGCATAGATGATTACGGAGTATTTGGAGTTGCTGTTGGAGTTGCATGTCTTGCGAGCATGGTACCAGGTACTCACATCTTATCTACCGACATTATGGTTATTTTACATTATTTATTCATCTGCTGTTGTAGCCTAGTTTTTATAAACTCATACTTCTTCTCGAGTCTATTCGAGTTAGTGTGTTATTGGGCGGCCGACTTTAGCACATATAGCTCTTTCTTGTATACTGCTGTACATTATGGATTGAGACATAGAGGTTTAGATTTATGGGATATCTAGTTAGTGCCCTTTATATTTTACAGCTTATACGTATTCGAGTCAGACCAGAGTCTGGTCGAATGCGTAGCTGGCGTGTCACGTATTCCTGGTCCTACGTATTTTGGGACTGGGGCATGACATGTTTTTGTGGTGGCCCATGCAGGTCCGATTTAAATCATCTTGGTCACCTGACTGTGCCAAGTGAGCCTGCAAATTAGGAATAGATGTTATGATTATTGAATAGGATCTCAATCCATGATCAATTTTTAAACTCTTTGTATGTGATTATCGCCCTTGGACTTCCACTTTGCATTCGTTAAATTTTCGTCAATATCGTTATCCTTGTTCCTCGTCCCCTATTGTTCGGGGAGACGAATGCTTATGACTGATGGTTTCCCTCCAGAAGAAGATCGAAGACCAGACGACAGAAGATAAAATTCGTATACCTTTCTCGGAGAAGATTGTTACCTTATCAGGATAGATTGATGGGTTCTTTGGATTCTAGATCTAGTATGGAAGGTTGGCAAGAGAGTTGGACCTAGTAGTACCCTACCCGTACTTGAGGTAGCAGTGATCTTGGAAGTACTGAGAGCTGGAAGGACTGTTGATCATGACCTAGAATGATTTATGGGAATGCATAGCCTGATGATGGAAACTAGTAGTTGTTTATGATAGCAATGCTAGGAACGATGATTATGAGCTAGAGGAGATAAAAAATTTAGGATCTCACTTGGAAGATAATAATCGGATTCCAGAAATTCTAGTATGTGCTTGAGGGATACCATTATTGTACTTGTGACTTGGAGAGAGGAATAACGAAAAGAAGAAATTCGAGGAATAAAATTTTAGGGAAAACCTTAAGGAGAAGAGAAAATTTTACATTAGGCAGGAAGAAATTTTTTTTTTGGAGGATTAGTGTGGTAAACAGAACAGGAGAATTTATTTTGAGCTTTAGTCTGGACGATGACATCGTCCTAACATGAGTTGATTGAGCCAATACCATGCGACACTAGATTGTTGACGTAGTGCATTATATTTTAGACCACCAGGTTACCCTGAGTTGAGTTCAGAAAGCCCAGGAGTATGGTGCCCATCTACCTTAGGGGTATACGATGCAGGAGGTGAACCAGTGTACCACCATGTTATATCAGAGTTTGAGGATATGATTCTAGATAATCTTTCCGGCCTGCCACCTGACAGAGAGATAAAATTTGTTATAGAGTTGACTCCAAGCGCGAAGCCAATTATTTTCCCGTCTTCAGACTAGCACCGAAAGAGTTGGTTGAGTTGAAGGTCCATAGTAGAGGATCACTTGGACAAGAGTTTTAGTCGGGCTAGTGTATCTCCATGGGGGGGAAACCCATCTTAATTGTGCCGAAGAAAGATGGGACGATACAGTTGAATTAGCTAAGTGGCTCATATAAATTCTAGAAGACCGATCTCAGATCAAGCCACCATCTGATCAAGGTACGGAAAGAGGGCGTTCCGAAGACGGCTTGTCGGACGTAGTTTGGACACTATGAGTTTTTAGTCATGCCGTTTGGTTTAACCAATATGCCAGAAATATTTATGAGCTTGAGGAACAATATTTTCCATCAGTACTCGTGTAAGTTCGTGGAGGTAGTTATCGACAACATCTTGGTATATTCCAAGAGTCAGGAGGAGCACGAGAGACATCTCGAGATTGTGTTGGAGATGCTGAGAAATGAGAGGCTGTAGGCTAAGTTCAGCAAATATGAGTTATGTTCAGATAGAATAGATAGTCTACAGATCAGGACAGCTGAGAGTTCTTGAGAAGAACTCTCAGACACACGATCTAGGGCTAGCTGCAGTGATATTTGCACTAAAGTGATGGCGACACTACCTTTATGTAGAGCAGATGTTGAGATTTATACAAAACACAGAAAGTCTGAAGAATGCCTACATGCAGAAGGAACTCAACATGAGACAAAGGCATTGGCTAGAATTTATGACAGATTATAATATTGAGTTACAGTACCACCCAGGCAAGGTGAATGTCGTAGCAGATGCCTTAAGCAGGAAGCCCATGGCATACTTTTTGACGACACAGCGACAGTTGCTAGAGGATCTCCAGGAGCTTGGAATAGAGATCGTATTGCTAGGCATGGATGGACAGATGGCCAGTCTTGAGGTTCAGTCTACTTTGATTGAGAGGATCAAGGCAGCATTGCCTACATATGCGAGATTTTGACGTCTGCGAGAGAGAACAGAAGCCGGCATACAGACGGGACTCAAGATTCATGAAGACGAAACATTGAGGTGCGAAGATCGCCTATATGTCCCGAGTGGCGAGCTACGCCGAGAGTTGATGACCGAGGCTCATAGCTCGATTTATTCTATACATCCCGGGGGTACAAAGATGTACCGAGACTTGAGACAACATTTCTGGTGGCATGGGATGAAGAGGTAAATTACAAGATTTGTGGTGAAGTGTTTAGTTTGTCAGCAAGTCAAGGCTGAACATCAGAGGACTGCAGGATTATTGCAGCCACTTCCCATTACCGAGTAGAAATGGGAACACATTACCATGGACTTTGTTACAGGATTCCCGCGGAGCCCTAGCGGGAAGGATGCAGTTTGGGTTATCGTAGACAGACTCACCAAGTCTGCACATTTCTTGCCCTTCAGAGTTGGGCAATCCACAGAGATACTAGTTGACATGTATATGAGGCAGATAGTATGATTACATGGAGTGCCTGTCAGTATCGTATCGGATCGTGATTCCAGATTCATGTCATATTTTTGGCGGAGTATGCAGGAGAGCCTAGGAACTCGTCTCAAGTTCAGTACTGCATATCATCCACAAACTGATGGACAATCAGAGCGCACGATACAAATATTAGAGGATATATTGAGAGCGTGCATGATTGATTTTGGAGGATCTTGGAAGGACCACCTACACTTGGTGGAATTCTCCTACAATAACAGTTACCAGGCCAGCATACAGATGGCACCTTATGAGGCACTGTACGACAGGAAATACAGGTCGACAGTTTGTTGGAGTGACGTAGGAGAGCGTCAGATACTTGGTCCAGAGTTGGTGACACAAACAGTAGAGAAGGTCAAGCAGATTCAGAGCCACCTGCATGCAGCTCAAGACAGACAAAAATACTGGGCAGATGCGCACGGCAGACCATTGGAATTCAAGGAGGGTGACCATGTATTTTTGAGGATATCGCCCACTCATGGTACCATCAGATTCGGAGGCATAGGCAAGCTGAGTTCGAGGTACATCGGACCTTTTGACATCATTGAACGAGTTGGCAAAGTGGCTTACCGTCTTGCATTACTTCCATCATTAGAGAGAGTACATAACGTATTTTACGTATCGCAGCTGAGAAGATATGTCGCAGACCCTAGCCACGTGCTTGATCATTCGAAGATTACAGTCGGGCCCAGTCTGTCTTACGTAGAGAAGCCAGTTGAGATCCTCGATCACAACGAGAAGACTTTGAGAGGGCAGATGATTCGACCGGTCAGAGTGGCAAGGAAGCACCCTTCGCCAGGCGAGTTTACATGGGAGCACGAGAATTCTATTCAACAGCGGTTCCCATACTTATTTGAGGAGTAAGGCACGGATTTACGTACGACATTTGATTACTAGTTGTTTTTAAATTCTCTTAGTTATTATCGTGCTTTACTTTTAATTTCGGGGACGAAATTTTTCTAAGTTGGGAAGAATGTAAACCCCCTCGATTTTTTTCTATAGATAGTCAGGGTTGGATTTGGAAAATTTTGGTTTTAGCAGCAAATGTTGAGGTTTAGAGTATAGATAGGATTGTCTGGTATTTAATTCATTTAATTAAACCCTTGGTGAGCCCTATCATTGCTAAATAAATCGGAGCCCAATATCAGCCCATAAATTCCATCGGGCTATTGTACTTTTGACTTGACTCGCCAAATTAGGCATTGGACTTTTCCGTCACTCAAAATTAGTTTTTCGTTGTGCTCTAAATTAATTACACAATTTTCCAAAATCGTAACCCATATTTAATTCCATGTCGGACACATGTGCGTTACCCTAAATTTTGAGATACCAACTTAACCCGTTGAGCCAGACCAACAAAAGGGTCCAAGACTGACTCTAAGCCCCCACCATTTTTGACCTTTGCGTTATTTCCAGATTTTGACCCCAAGTGCCCCCATTTAATTTAAAAATGCGGGACACTTTATTCCTATTTAAATCGGGGATACCAACTTTGTAAAGCCTAATTTTAATCCTAAATTAATCCCAATGCCTTTTTAATTAAACCCGTGCCTAACGCACAACACCCTCTCACCATGAAAATTGCTAAACACAATTTTTTTCATAATTTTTGTGTCATTTTATGTGTTCATACAATTTCTCGAATTTAAGGGGCTAAGTTGCAATTATTGAATTTATGTGTCATCACCCTATTGGCTTTGAACTATGGAGAGGTCCCAAAATAGGGTCCTATTCTCACCATCCACTCACCCCCCTTCATGAAGAAACCCACTTCTCTTCATGATAAATCTCAACCCTCCATTTTGAATGACATCATCTTCACCCACCATCCTTTCACCACTCCCTATAAAACCATCACATCACCCTCACCACTCCCCAAACCGGCCCTAATCCCAATGCATTGAAAATACCCCCTCTCTCTCTCTCCTCCCTCTTCACTACACAAACCCACACACCCCAACCGTATAATTACTTTCTTTTTCTTCTTCTTCTTCCTTTATTCTTCTCCATTATTTCTTCTTCCTGAAGAACTCAACCCCGTCCGGCGGCTGACCTTGCTCCGGCCGGCCAGCACCCTGCCGACCCGCTGTGCAGTGTGCCCCGCCGACCCGCTTTGCAGTACATCCCCCGCTACGGTGCGTTTCTTCCCATGGATGAGCAGCTCCGGTCCCCGCACTGTGCGTCCACCTCCCCGCAGCAGCTGACTTCCCTGACCCCGTTGTGAACTTTGGCCCGTGGTGCAGCTGCCACTCCGGCACTGTGCAGCGAAACCCCCGCCCGACTGACAGTGCATCTCGACGCCGGCAGTGTGTTCCCCCGCAGCGTCCGGCGGTGGAGCACCCTGTCCGACCTCCCTGTCCGATCTTCTCCCTCTTTCGGCCATCTCCACATCCGACCATTACTCCACCACTATCGACACCAACGCACCCCGACTCCATCGCTCGAGCCTGCTCTACTATGCACCGCTCCCAACTCCGGCGATACTGTGCAGCACCCTGACTCCATTGTGCAGCACCCCGACTCCACCATCTTCATCATCATCTTCACCAATCTCACCATCATCAACATCATCACCGCCACATTCACCTGACTTCGGCCATCCATGGTTCTCCGGCCAGCAGCCCCCACGCCAAGGTAAAATACCTCCCTTCCTCTCCCTATGTTGTTATATATATATATGTTTTGTGTAAGTGTAATGTAGTACTTTTGATCTTTGTGCTTAAGGAGGGTGACTAGGGTTAGTGTTGAGATTAAGTTTTGTGTTGAGTTTTGAGTTTAAAATACTACGTGAGATCTTAGGGTTTATTACGTGTTACAATATACAATTCATGGATGTAAATGATGTAGATTAAGTTAGGGTTATGAATGCTGGGTAAGGGATTTTAGGTTTCTTTTATTTAATGTATACATATTGGTTATTGACGACTAGTAGTTTTAAATGGTTGTGAAAAGGATATTTTGATACTAAAAATAGGGAATATACTGAGGTACAGATTTAATGGTCGTAGTATACCGTTGTGATATCAAGCATTGGTTAATATTGGGAGCTAATATTTAATAATGAATATATTGGAGGAGTAGCTACTGACGGTGTTTATAACCGAGGGTTTAGGTAATTAATAATAACCAGTTCCTCGAGGATAATTATTTTAGTTAAGGATATTGTGTAATGAACATGGAAATGGCTGTGAAGACTAGAGTAGAATTTGAGGATTTGATCCTGGCTTGAACTACTGAACTTTGTGATGAACATAGTGTGATTGAGGTTTGGATTGATGATATCGTACAGATATTTAATTTGATTAGATGTAAAATGCTCCGAGTCAACTTTGGTCAACCCTCTAGCGTCATGCCCTTGTGAGTCGTAGCTGAGACTGAGTTTAGGTGTAGATGTATGTCGTATCCCTATATGGCGTGGAACAGATTATTGATTATTGGTTGTATCTCCTCTCTAGGTACTGCGCGACCTGAGGACTTGGACGCGGGTACCAGATCCCCGTCATCAACAGCCGCACGTAAGCAAGTGTACCTTGCCACCCTGTATTTTAGTTTACATATATTTATTGTTTCGTTATGTACATTGTGCACGTATTTATGTTGACTTTCGATGCTTCGCGTTCGGTTCACAACTAGGTGAAGACGTACGTCGTAACATCTTAGAAAGATTGTTGGATGTCTCGTAGCATCTCGATATGTGTACCTGAGTATATCGATACCCCAGGACACACTCATATACTGTGATCGTACCAGATTCCTGTATCCTGATACTGACATCATGACCAGAGACTGGGACAACCTTAGGGTCGCGTCTGTTGAGTTGTTTCTGTGTGTCGAGACTGTAGTTAGAGGTTCAGGTTCAGCGCACAATCGTTGACCGCTTGGGATGAGGAAGACAGTTACTAGACGCTTGGGCTCCTCTGCACGCGCTTATATATATATATGTATTGTTTCTGTAGTGATCCTGTATCTAGTGTAGTTGTATCACCCGTGTGACTCTTTGCCCGGAGCTGCGGTACGTGCCGTGTGTTTCCGTGTCCGGAGCTACGGTTTTATTTTGGACAGCCCACGCGTCGAACATTGTCTTTAAACTGTGTCACACTAGTTGGTTATGATAGAGTACCCTGTCGTGCATTTGTACTTTCTATTTACTTAGTATGTTGTATTTCTGTACCTTGTTACGTCCCTCTGAGGACCTGGTTCCCTGCCAGTTTTGCAGCATAGATGATTACGGAGCATTTGGAGTTGCTGTTGGAGTTGCATGTCTTGCGAGCATGGTACCAGGTACTCACATCTTATCTACCGGCATTATGGTTATTTTACATTGTTTATTCATCTGCAGTTGTAGCCTAGTTTTTATAGACTCATACTTCTTCTCGAATCTATTCGAGTTAGTGTGTTATTGGGCGGCCGACTCTAGCATATATAGCTCTTTCTTGTATACTGCTGTATATTGTGGATTGAGACATAAAGGTTTAGATTTATGGGATATCTAGTTAGTGCCCTTTATATTATACCGCTTATACGTATTCGAGTCAGACCAGAGTCTGGTCGAATGCGTAGCTGGCTTATCACGTATTCCTGGTCCTACGTATTTTGGGACTGGGGCGTGACAGTAGCAGGTCTTCATCCATTGCTCTAACCACCTGCCCATACTGAATAGGAATAGACTCAGCAGGAATATACTTGAGAAGAATCTCAGTGACATTAGAAATGACAAACTTGCTCTTTGTTCTTTGGGTCATAAATGGAGAGAAGAGCCTAGAATGTATAGTACCAAAAGGGAACATTGATGAAGATATTTCTTTCCACAAACTCAGGATTGTTATCTTGAAGAACCTGCTTCCTAGTGTCCCTTTGCTCCTTCTTTGAAAGCCCAACCGAATCCTTCAAATCAGAAATTTTGAAACAGCTTTGAAATGCCACCCAGACTCATGTCAAGCATCAGTATCCCCTTCTCCATCAGTTGAACTCCCCACCTCAAGAATCTCTCCTTATATTTCTAATAGCAACCTTTCCCTCCTCATCTTGTTTGGCGACTACTTTTGTTAACTCCTTCCTTCTCTCAGAAGTCAGTTGAGGAATAGTCAAATATATAACTCCTCTATCATTGTTCAGAGTTAAACCAAGATTAGAACTGACTGTGGCCTTCTCGATAACTTTCAAACTTGACTTATCATATGGCTGCACAAGGATAGAACTCTGCATCTAGAGTGTTGATCTGAGCAATGCCCTTCAAGCTGACTGGAGTTCTATAGAAAGCTGCAGCCGGACTGATGGTGGAGTAGGCTCGAGCGGCGAAGTGGGGGTGCGTTGATGTCGATCGTGGTGGAGTAACGGTCGGATGGGGGGCTGTAGCCGGACTGGAATCGTTTGCTTGCGTTTTCTTGAACAGTTTCGATGGACTTCATTGTTTTCGTTCGTTGAACTGCACTTCAATTCCGAGATTAGAAAGAGTGGAAGAGGTATTGATCAAGCTATTCGTGGCAATACAGGTGAACGAGAAGTAGACGACGCGCGAGCGGAGTCCTGAAGCACCGCTTTTCCTTCTCCCTTCCAACCAACTAAGTGAGTGGCTTATATTTGATTCGGTTGGCCCTTCTTTCAGTCTTCACACCTAAAAATCTTGCATTCTTGTTTGCCCCGATCAGACGATACTAAGTAATAACTAAAAGATGTCAAGATAAAATAGGAATAGACTTGGATTATTATGCTTGTCATTTAACTTGGGAACGATTACTTATACTGCGTGATGTTCGTTTGGAAATATTTATCATATGCATAAATACAAGTTAGAATGCATATTTCTTCTATAAATTGTGCTAAGTATAGAACACACCTTGTATGCGAATAATTGTTCAGGGAGGCAATACAAAATGAATCATGCAATGCTACTTGTCTTGTACTCGTGTTGCCTCAATTGCATGAATTGTTAACTAAGTAAACATACCGTTTAATCATGGACAACTTGCGCACAAGGTCTTAGTTCCTGCGAACGGTCGCTGGGGCACTGGCTCCGATCCGACCCGGGAAGAACTCTATTGTATATTCTATTATACTGGACGAGATGGCTTGTAGCGCTCATTATACTTTCGCTGCAAACCATTCTCGCTAGTGACTAGTGTCCTTTATGGCATACGCCAGTGATCCTCTCGTATATTTAAACCTATTGCAAACTAACTTGTGTCTTCGTGGCAGGGAAGGACATGGTAAGTATTATGCAGGTAGTTCAGACGGGCAAGTAAATGTCACCAAATGGTGGCAAGTATTTCATTGATTTCTATATCTATTGCTTGCTGAAAAATGGACTAAGGCAAGATAAAAAGACCATAAATAATTCATACAAACAACGTATTGATTGGTATAGTTGGGTTAGCTTGCCTTCACCAGTACATTTTAATGTACTAACCCTCGTTGAAATAGGTTTCCTGCACTAAGGAGACCCAAGCGAGGAGCTGAAGCAATCTTTCCGATCCAGTCCAACTGTCGGCATATTCAGATCGCGCCCATTGAAGCAAGAGCTTGCAACCCAACTCAATACAGCTCTGTGGGAAGGCCTTCATCCTACCTGGAGGTCTTATATTTTGAAGTTTAGTAAATGGATGTAATGTATAAGACAACTATCTTATTTTGTGTCAACTTTTATAAGCCCGTGAGGCAATTAGCTGACTCGGTCATGAGTTTGTAATATATGTTCATATATCAATAAAGAGAACTTTTCTAGGTTTCAAATCTGTGTTTCAATTTAGCTGCATACTCTGAATATGTGCTCGTTATGCAAAATATCTTAGCCTTATATGGTGCGCAACCTAGGCCCGTACGACGTCACGCTCGGGGGAAGACTATCGATTCCGCAAAAATTGGGGCATGACAATCATCGACTATAACTCATCCTTTATGGCTATGCCAGCAATAAATTGTTCATATAGATAAGTCATCATCGCTAAGCGGCTATTCGCGTGCGAGTCATTACATCGCATCGAGAATATTTGAAATACCTGAATGATCATGGTATAACACACTTGTATATAAGGAGTACTTGAATATTTTATGCAATACACCTGAGTAATCCTTATGACTCATGCGTCCGAAACACAATCTCATGCACAACACTTTGCTATCTTATATTATTGCCCCTGAATTTTATTATGTATGTTGCTCGTGCATGATTTAACTTAGTTTGTCTTGGACAAAGAAGGACAAATGGTAAGTTGGTAAGTCTCGCTGTATTTTCTCTTATGTCGCATGATGCACTGCCACACGAGTTAGGCTATTCAATATTGCCAAGAAACTGATCCTAATGCAAAACTAGAAAGATAACTTAATAGTTGCTGTACGAAACCTATTGAACGTGTTTGGATTTGTCGAACGGGCGTGTAGCCTCCCCACTAGTGCATTCATGTATTGATAACCCACCAGATTACTTGCTGGGTGCAGAAGAACCTCGTTCGGTGCAGATGCCTCCTTTGTGCGTACTAAGGCATGGAGTTTACTCTGGAGCCTTGGAGTGTTGCGTCCGGAACTAAAGCACATATACAAGACATAATGTTGGAATATCGCCTATTTATCATTCCATAAATGTAGCCACTTGGCACACTTTTACTGTTTCAGAGAGAGAGGCTTGAGCGACCTTTAATCTCGGCTATACGCCGCTTGTAACACTTGTTCAAATATCAATAAAGAGTTTGATTTACTTTTATACTTGTCTTATTCAATGCTTCCGCTATTGGTGACTCAGTGAACTTGTTACCAATCGCTTATGCATTTATAATTCTGCTGCACTCGAATAATTTGTGCGACTCTGTGGCTTACCTCTTATCGCCAATCGAACCATGGCCTTGCATGGGTGCGGCTCCACGCTCGTGTGGCATCACGCCCAAATGGGTCAAGCGATCTTCCTGCGGGAGAGCTGGTACGAAGATTCTCGCATAACGGGGATGACCGATTAGCCTGCGGAAGATCGGGGCATGACAGTATCTACTGTACAAGAGCTTGTACCGGGAAAATAATTGGTTCCTGCATCTGATATTGCTGTTGATAAGCTCTGAACTATACTAGAAACTGCTATTGCTGGAGCTGCGGCCTCTTCGCCGGTCCCATACTGCTACTGGCACCCCCAAACATATCATGGCCCTCTTCGGCTTCAAGTTTCACTCCTACTCGACCTTGCGTGCCTCCGAAAGTATCTCAGAATACGTCTCATAGAAAGACAAAATAGGGATCTTCACTTTTTAGTTCAGACCCTCGCAGAAATGATAGCTCGAACTTTTGGCTCCCTCACCAACTACTTCACAAATAGGCTCAGCTTTCCAAAATTTGCGGCATACTCCTCTACGGATATGCTCTCCTGTGTAAGGCTCTCAATCTTCCTCCCCAAGTCTAACCTGTCTGCCCGAGCAAAGAACTTCTTGAAGAGATCCTTGAATACCTTCCAAGACTGCCCCACATCAGTAAGAAGTGGCTTATTCCCGAACCAAGTGCGGGCAACGTCGAACAGTTGAAGTCCTACCGCCTCAACCTTCAGATCCTCAGCAAGACGGGACACCCTGATGAGACGTTCGATATCCTCGAGCCAATCGTTAGCATAGACTATACCATATGTCCCCTTGAAAACTCGAGGCTCTAGTTTCTTAAAATTTTGAATGTTGCCTGGCTCGAGCTGAACATCCTCTGGCTGTGGAGGAGCCCCTCTCAGAACTGCTGCAATAGCTACCTGATGGGCATTTTCCATACTCTGCCATATCATATCTGACTGCCTGTGCTGGGCATCTATATGTGCCTTCTGTACCTCCACCATCTCTCTAAATAATGCAACCATTGGTGCGACATCTCCTGAAAATGGAGGTGATGGAAGTCCCTCCGAAGTAACTGGGGTAGTCTTCAGAACATGAGGCAGCTGAGACTCCTATGTGAACTGATGTCATAGGAGGTACAACCCCCTGCTTGAGTGAAAGATTAAGAGGTGGCAGACCTCGCAGAAACTGCTCCCGATCGATGGGATCTGGTCTTCGACGACATCCTGAAGACAGATCGAACCAAAAGAGATCAATTCGACACGAGATAAGATATTATCAAGAAAGGACAATAATATTCAAGGTATTCAGAAGGAATCAAAAGTAGCAATTTTAAATCAGATTAGAATTCCTAGTTGTGATTGATTACCTCTCTCATCCTAGTGTCCTATGTCCTATATCTTATCGCATGCTCGCAGTAGTACAACTAAGTCATCGTACTACCATGATATTGCATAACTTGCGAAGCCAGACCTGCATGGACCACCACAAGTTTGTTGCAAGATTTGGGTATGAGTATTTCAGGATAACATGTCGTGTCAAAATGGTTAAACTATTGGATGAAAAAGTTTGGGAATTGACGGTTGCTAGAGTTGAATTTGATTGCTTCGACTGGAGTGGAAATCAATAGTGGGTTTGGTTGGATGGATTATCTTGGAATGGTTTATCTTGGAATCAAGTTGGAATAAGACATAAATTATAATAAAAAGATAGAAATATCGCTTATAAACTTTGGTGGAAATTTTATATGTTGGAAAAAAAAACTAGATATGTGATGTAGATAATACGACTATTGTACGGAACGGATTATGATCATTAAACTATAATAAAATTTTGTGGCTTGGATAGCGACATGTCCAAAAGAACTGGATTCATGAGAATTTTGATGCTACTAATGTTGGAAAAAAGATTTGCTAAAAGTTTGAATGAAAAAAATTACGATATTGAGGAAACAATCAGAATAATTATAATACACTGGGGTCATAATAAAAAAATAATGGATGATATTCTTAATGTAATCAATCAAAGTTGGATGGATACAAATAATGTGATGACATGTAAAAGTATTCGTAAGAGGTGGGAATGACAAAATTGACAATGAAAGAAGGAATAATATAATTCAGAATTAATAATTTTTTTATGGTCGGTTTATTCGAAATAAATAAAGTATCGTGCTTGGGTTAATGGCCTTACCTGGACAACACCTAAGGATTTTTATATTAGCAAAATTGGAATATAGCGATTGTGGCAAATGATTATACGAAGAAACACTATGAACGTGATAAAAGAATTATGCATATGATGGACCGAGAAGACGTTGGCAAATATTAAGAAGTACTTAGACCGAAATTTGATTACAACGTATTGGAAAGATATTGATAAGATTGATCGAATAAGTATCGTAGGAAATTAGAGTTATGGGAAATCAATGTTAAAGAACATCTTAGCCGAAAGTAATAAATGATCAGTAATGAAGAATAGAATTACCGCTGTAGACATTTGTTTTTTCTAACCATTTGCATTGGTTAAGTGCATTATATTTAGGGTATGCCTAAAATGTATCTACGATCCAGGCGAAGTAGTGATCGAATTCAAATGGAGCTGCATAAGAGTATTGATGAATGGAAGAACATGAACAAATTATTTGGAAAGAAAAGGGATGGTTGGAATGCATAAGTATACTAGATTCATGAATGAGCAATATTGACAAGAGATAGAAATGGGGTACTGAGCTATAGCTGCCATAGAACATTTTTGTGGGATGACTTAAGTATAACGACCCATTCCGTTCAAGCAGACAGCCGATTCAAACGGCGCAAGTGCAACGACCCGACCCACTTTTCTCAACGAGAAGACTTATTTGAAGCAAAGGATTTCCAGACTTGGCCCTTCAGAGGTTCGGACTTAGACTTTCAAAGGCTCGCTTGGAATATCGCTCGACCAAGGCAAATCATCGCTAAGGTGGGTGTCTACGATAAACTTGTCTTTGCTTAGCCAGAATACATAAAATATAGACGGTACATGCTAGTCGCTAGGTGAATCACCCCCTACATTCTAATAAAGAATATAACGCACCTAGCTAAGGGAATAATCCCAACTTGTATTGCTTGTGTTAGAACATGAAAATAAAACTTTGATTATAAATGGACCCTCGTATGCTACCTTTGCCTTGTGCAAGTAGACCTCGCTATGCCTTTAGTAGATCATTGTATACTCTCCGTAGTCCACTTCTTCACTTGCTACACTACACGCCCATGTACTATGTTGCTCGATATGTCCTTGTACGGTTGTACTCCTCGCACTACCTCTTAGACCCGTGCCTACGTGAATGCTTATGTTTCATATAAATGCATGCTTTCCTGCTTACAGTATAGTTTGTATTCATTGCCTCATTTCAATACTTGTCACATAAATCATGTCACGACCCCGATAATACTACTTTGTCTTGAATTCATCTAAGTTTCCCGGAAGACTATCGAATAGTCATTCCGTGAAAGTATGAACCTGAAAGTATTCGGGACAGTTAGGTCGCCAAGAAAATTCCTAAACCAGGGAATTTGCACCAAGTCAATAATCCAAGAATCACAGCCCGTGGAGCAATACTCATCCTAAACTGAATTAAATGGCTAGGGAGTCGATATATAATTATGAACAATCATGCCTCGAACTTGTACCTAATATATCCTGCCTTGAACTTGATCATGTACCTGACCAAAGGCCTGTAAGATTAAAGACTTGCATGGTCATGGATAACTTGGTGCATAAGGGAGATTTTTGAATCTTATTCCGTGGACGGTCTCGGGGTACTGGGACCGATCCGGTCTAGACGGACTCTATGTTGTCCTCTTCCTTGTTTATGGAGATGGTGCGCAACGCCCATATTATTTTACATTACACTCTATTCCCTTTGAAGAGGCAGTCTCTACCTGTTTGGCGGAATGGCCTGCGACGTCCTGTTTCTTTTTGTTACACCCATTCCGTCAGAGCGATATCGTCCATCATGGCTATGCCAGTGACCCTCCATATAGATAAGTCATCCTCGCCTAGCGATAATCCGCGTGCGAGTCATTTTATCGCATCCAATAATCTGAAACAGCTGAACGATTATGAGTGAAAGATATCTATGCAAATTGAACAACCTGAGCAATCTATTATGATGCAACCGAGTAACCAGTAGAACTCGTCCTCCTGAAACAGAACCTCGCTTAGACACTTGTGTTTGCTTATGCTATTGCCCCTGGATTTTATTATATATGCTCGTGCTTGGTTTAACTTAGTTTATCTTGGACAGGGAAGGACGAATGGTAAGATGGTAAGTCTCGCCTGTTCCTTTATATATCGTACGGCGTACTACCACATCAGTTAGGCTTTTTTTTATGCCATAAAACTGATCCTAAGGCAAGAATAGAAAGAAAACTTAATAGATTGTGCATGGAATCTATATAACATGTTTAGATTTGTCGAGCGGGCGAGAAGCCTCCCCACCAGTGCATTCATATACTGATAACCCACTAGATTGCTTGCAGGGTATGGGAGAACCTCGTTCAGTGGGGAACCCCCTTCGTGCGTACTAAGGCGTGGAGTTCACTCTGGAGCCTTGGAATGTTGCATCCAGAACTGAAGCATATATACAAGACATAATATTGGAACATCGCCTATCTATCATTCCACAAATGTAGGCACTTAGCACGCTTTTATTGTTTCAGAGAGAGAGTCTTGAGCGACTTGTAATCTCGGCCTAGCGTCGCTTGTAATTCTTGTTCAATATCAATAAAGAGTTGTTTTACTTCTATACTTGTGTTATTCAATGCTTCTGCTATTGATGACTTTGTGAACTTGTTACCAATTGCCTGTTTATTTATTATTCTACTACACTCGGACTATCTGTGCGACTCTGTGGCTTAAACATCTTACCGCCTGTTCGGATCATGGACTTGCACGGGCTCGGCTTAAGCTCGTGCGGCATCATGCCCAGATGGGAAAGATAGTCCCGTGGGAACGCTAGCGCGATGATTCGCGCCTAGCGGGGACAGCCGATTACCTGCGGAAGACCGGGGCATGACATATTGGTATCAGAGCATAGCTTTACACCTTTGGACTTCGTATCAATTTTTTAGTTTCGAAAGCTCGTTCATGGGTTATGTGCATACACTCTCTCTCGTTGACCCAATGGGATATTCTATACAATAAGTCTAAATATATTCAAAAGTGCATGTGAATGATATGATTGTTTGTATGATGTGAAGGCCTTTGTGTCGACCTGTGTTAGGCTTTGTGGGAATATACTCGTGCTAAAAATTTGCAAGTTATGTGCGAACCTGAATACCTATACAAGATTACTAAGCTGGTTAGTATGCAAGATAGAATATCGTTCAGACGGTTAGCTATGCACACAGCTTTCGGCTAAATTTTGTTGAATTTTGTGCGCCAAGACTCTTTTGGTGCAAGCTAGTTGCAAGCAAGATTGGAATATCGTTCAGAAAAGATAAGTCAGACTTAGAATTACAACCGATAGAAATATTCCCAGATTATCGGTAAGACGAATATAGGGAATCGTGCTTGGATTTTGAGAAATAGCTCGGACAGTATTTTGTGTCAGAAGATACAAATCAGATATGGTTTACTTGGTTGATTATCAACAAGGATATATACGAGACTAAGATTTATCAGGCGATACTTAGGTATCGTGCAGGAATTCTAAGGAACGACTTAGGGAATATGTTAGCGATTGATGTGAACACCAATTGAGGATTTAATTGGGTGACTCGATTCCTGAGTGGTACATGGATTATTTTGTAAATGTTCAAACAAATTCATAGGTCTCGTGCGATAGTTGGTTAGAACGATTTGAGAATGTCGTGAACAAGTGATAAGGCTTATATCGAATATGGATTCAAGGAAATGAAAATCAATATCTTGGTCAAAGAAACTTATTGGAAACTTGGAGGATCGTATGAATGATTTTAAATTAAAACAAATGGATTAAACTTGAGTAGGACATCGTTCGAATAGAAGTTAGCCCAAGAACGAATTTTGTGGTTCGATGAAAGAGATAAGCGATAACGAATTTGATCTGGAGTTAGAATAACGATCTTGAATCTAGTTCGACTGATAACTCTCGAAATCAGTCCCAACGAGAATGATTATCTCACTGGAGCACTGACATAGTGATTTCACGTACGGTGGGGATGATCGAACTCACAAAAATATATTCGATGATTATTCCAAACAAACTCGATCAATGGAATGTATTAAAAGTGGATAGACTTTGGCTTAAATATTTGAAACTTAGTGTTTGAGGAATGCCAGATGTAAGACCATGGATTTATCAAAAGGTAATATTGAAGTTGGATGATTTTGCTAGACAAATTATATTTACAGCATAAATGGACATGACTTAGTGGATAAACATATATAACTTGGATGGAGCAAAGTGAAATAATAAGGTATCTCGATCATTTTGAAGATAACAATAACGTTCGACGTTCTTGTCTTGTACGAGCGTAACTCTATGCTTATGCAAGCGTAACTCTATGCTTGTGCATACGTTACGCCCAGATTATGACGATTATCAAGCGGGAACGTTGGCATAATAATTTTACGTCCAACGAGGATGATCGAACTTGTGGGAGACCGGAGCGTGATAATTGATAGATCGTCTTAACTTTTGGTTCGATACGATAAGACAAATTTGGAAGTACAAGTGATTCAGAAGTATTTCAAGGATAAGTTAGCCTAGAACCAGAAGTAAGTTACGCTTGATGGTTGTCACGGCCCCGCCCCGAGGGCCGCCTGGACCACCGCTTCCCCCGCAGGGCCGGAGGACCGGACGCGAATCACCGTGCCACGGCATCACGTCCCTGTATCAAACGGATTTTTTGCCCAATCCATTGCTATAACTCTGAGATTTGCTCGATATGGTATTGCAATAGAGCATTCCATACAATAAGTCCATAGATATTCTCAAAGTAGTGCAAATATTTTCTGGACTTGATTTGCTTGATTGTTTCGATTGAGTACGGCGAGGGATGAGGACTATCGCTGCTCGGGATATCGAGAAGTTTATCCTTGAAGTTTCTAGAATAAAACTTTTTGTTGGTGGGTAAGTATGTAATGCCCCGTTCTACGTCGGCATTATGTATCAAGGTGAGTGGGCAGAACTTTGTTCTCTAATTCTTGCACGCCTTAATAATAAATCTGAGTTTTTGCTTGCTTATTTTCATAAGAGAATGATATAACCTGCCTTGTATGCTAATAAACGAACTCACCTAGCTTGTCTTTGAAATAAACATGTCTGCTTAGCTAAGAGACCCTAAATCGGTTGTCTAAAAGTATGTGTTTGCATGAACATGTTCACTATCGCCGATGCTCCGAGAGAACAATATCGTGTGCCTGAATGTGTTTAAGATAAGGCGGCTTGCCCCCCAAAATCCAAATCAGGCTAATGCACCTCAGGCCAATCGAGCTGCACCTCAGTAAGAGCGTCACCAAGCTCAAGGTCGGGTCTACACAATGACACGAGAGGAAGCTCTGGCCTCAGACACTATTATGTCAGGTACTTTGATTTTTAATAGCATACCTGCACGCGTGCTATTTGATTCTGGTGCAATGTATAGTTTTATATCCACAAATTTTACCGTAGAGAACAATATAGAAATGACTCCGCTGTATCTAGATTTAAGTGTTAGCACCCCCTCCGGCACAAAAATACCTGTCCGTTCAGTATGCCAAGGTGGTTACGTCTGTATTGGAGGAAGGAAGCTATCGCTTGATATTTTTGTTTTAGATGTTAAGGGCTATGATATCATTTTGGGAATGGATTGGCTCGGTGCCTGCTCGACAACTATTGAATGTACAAAAAAATGAGTCGTCTTTTGCCTGCCTGGAGAAGCCAAATTTTGTTACACGAGTAGTCCAACAACTGATGCGACCAGGGCCCGCATGGTAATTTCTGCGATATCTTCTCGATGAATGCTACACTCAGGCTGTGAGGGATACCTAGCGTCGGTTCGAGACACAAAGCAGGACTACACAAACGTCGAGTCTTATTCCATTGTGGCAGACTTCCCTGATGTGTTTCCGGGTGAACTACCCAGCATGCCACCAGACCGAGAGATCGAATTCACCAACAACACATTTCCAAATAAACAGCTGATCTATAAGCCTCCGTACAAAATGGCCCCTACTGAATTGAAAGAGTTAAAGTGCCAACTACAAGAGTTACTGGATCGTGGGTTCATCCGTCCAAGCGTGTCTCCTTAGGGCACGCTTGTGCTCTTCGTGAAGAAGAAGGACGGAACGCTACGCCTCTGTATCGATTATCGAAAGCTGAACAAGGTCACCATCATAAACAAGTATCCTCAGGATAGATGACCTGTTTGATCAGCTACAAGGGACAACGGTGTTCTCAAAAATTGATCTTCACTCGGGCTACCACCAGCTGAAGATTAAGCCGGAAGATATGCCCAAGACTGCTTTCCAAACCCGTTATGGCACTACAAGTTTTCAGTTATGCCGTTTGGTCTGATGAACGCCCCTGCTGCCTTTATGGATTTAATGAATCGAGTGTTCCGACCCATTCTCAATAAATTTGTAGTCATTTTTATAGACGACATCTTGGTGTACTCGAAGACTAGGGATGAACACGCAGGACACCTGCAGATGGTGCTTCAGACCCTTCGAGACAACAAGTTGAATGCCAAGCTTAGTAAATACGAGTTCTTATCACTGCCATATTCCAGAATAAGAGTATTTTCGTCTTTTTATTTATTTAATTTAATGTATTAATATATTGCATGATATTTATATATTATTTATAGTGTTCCTTAAATGCATGAGTTAGTGGACTGGACCTAGAAACCCACTAGTTGAACCTCTGACCAAACTATAGGGCTATGGACATTAATTAGCACTTTTGGGATTTAATATTAGGGATTATATTTAATTATTGAGATTTTATTTGATTATTGTACCTTACCGTTGCTTCGATAATTGGAACGCTACACTAGCCATTGCCTTTCTACAAATTTTACATCCTTGTCCTAGACGTGCCAGTCTTCTATTTTGACCCTTGTATAACTCAAAATATGCTCTCTTGTGTTCTATTTTAGTCGCATAATATTCGTCGCAAACATTTAATTTTATTTCCAAATAAATCCAACTTTACATCTTTGTGCGTTCCAATCAAAATTGGAGACACAATCTTAACCCGTTTTGAGCAACCAAAATTATAATAATATTCTATTATGAAACTTCTACATCCATGACACTTGTGTCCCACCTAATTTTAACCCTATATACTTCCAATTAATTTTAGAACACTATTTACATCAATTTTAATTAAATTGGTGTAAGGATCCAACTTGACCCAAAAACTAGACCCAACACCAAACCAAATCTCCATTCACACCCTCAAGGCTCATACTAAATACCAAACACCCTTTTCATCCACTACATCACAACATACATGGTATTTTCCCTCATTTAATCCAAACACTCCACTTTGTGCAATTTTTTAATTGTTGGGGACTTCTATACAAAAGTGCATTCAGGTGTCCATTTCCCATTGGGCACAACAAATGTAGAAATACCATTTTTCTTCATTGATCGGTCATGTGAATTTTCTCCATGATTTTGGAGTGTACAACACTCAACATACTTCCCCCTCATCAAATCCTAGCCATCCATTTCAAACAAAACCATCCTAGCCTTTAAATTATCTACATGTAGAAAGAAACCAAATCCTAAGGAGTGGTTGACCGGCCCAACTCCCTAGGCCAACATCAAACCCTATTTCTCTCTCTCAATATATATAACTTTTCTTTATTATTTTTCTTCAACCATTACAAATACTTAAACCTAGCCGAACCCATCTCATCCCCCTCTATTGTTCACGCCACCACCCTCATCCCTACCCGCCAGAGCCCCAGCGATCTTGACCACCCCGACAACAGAGCCTCCTTCCCCGTTCACCTTGACGGATACCCAACCGTCGAACCTCCAAGATCGAACAGCCGACGCCTCCTTTCAACATCGTCATCATCATCATCATCAACACAACCATTCCCCTAGTCGACGCCGGAACAGTCCCTCCTCGATGACACCCGACTGACTCCCCTAGCCCCGGCCTCGATAACTCGTCGGATCCATGCCATACCCGCCTGACACCGCCTGATCACTACGAGGAGCCGCACGACTTTGCCTGAACTCCATCGACCTCCCCTCGCCTGGACGACCGTTCCCTACTTCCCTATCGTCACCGCCACACCGACGCCTGACCACAGCAGCGGCTACACCCCCGTCGATATCGACTGCATACCCGTCGAACTGCGCTGAACTCCACCCATCGTCGTCAACCTTCCTCAACTCGACTGCACACCTGTCGAACCCCGCTGAACTCCACCCGACATCCCTCCTCAACTCCATCGTCTTTATCATCATCTCCCACAACACTACCTATCACCGCGTCGACTTCAGCCCATCGACGACCTCCATTATCATCATCACCATCATCTACAACACCACCACCAGGCCTCACCGCAAGCACCGACTTCGCCACCAGCACGTCGGACAACAGCAACAGGAGTAGCCGAGCCCTCCACCGTGACGCAACCGAGCACCACCTCGACGTTGAATACATCCCTCGTGCACGTGCACGCCGAGGCCAAGGTTCAAAGTGCCTTCTCTTGTGATTTTGTGTGCACGTTTGAAAAATGTTAGGATTTAACATATTGCTTCATGGTAAGTTTAGTTGACGTAATTATAGACCCGTGTCGGTGAACCTAATACTAGTGTGCGTATGCGTATGTATATGTTTATAATAATTGAATTGGTATATATATATATATATATATATATATATATATATATATATATATATATATTATGTGAAAATTAAATGCTAATACTAGTTATGACTGTATATATATACTGTATGACCCTAAGAATTAGTAAATTGACTGCCTTGAGTACACTGACGTATTAGCTAGACATGTGTTAGTGATTGACTGTCCGATTATGCACAGTATTTGAAGACGTGACACCCGTGCAGTTAGACGCATACTCGACCCTATTAGATGACAAGTATCACCCCTAGCATAGTCTCTGAGTTCAGAGTAATTGTGTTTGTGTATATGCTAGTGTAACGACTGATGCTATATTATTATTATATGATATCTATAGGACTGATGGATTATTCAGACAAGACTTCGGAAATAGGATATTGGTATTGCCAGCAGAGGACCATAGGCAAGTATATTTTCTGATAGTTTTCATTATGTTGATCATCTCTATTATTCTAGTTGTATAGCGTATATGATTCTGACATTGTGGATATACGAGTTGGCATCATCGAGACCTGTCACGAGGAGTCATGATTGGGATCCATCGTGCTAGCTGGTGACGTGAAGATATTAGTAGATTATGTGATCATACCCAACTCCACATGCATCATAGTTTACCCTACACCTCACGTTGGGTGCAGCCTGACCATTACATGCCTCATAGCAACAATATATAATTAGCCTGACTATTGCTCGCATCATAGCTAGCCGGATGGTTAGCTTGACCTTACATGAATCATAACTAATCATTTATAATAAGCCTTATTAGTTCGAAGCTGATCACATGATATACTGATGTTTCACACACTTAGCTAGATATTCTATACATGTGCTTCTAGTTTATAGTTCTAGCATTCACTTATATTCCAGTTTATTGTTCTAGCATGCACTTGTATTCCTGTTCATTGTTAGTATACCATTGATGATGATATGTTCTCCAGTATTTTTATTTCTAGTATTTTATTATCTCCAGTATTTTTTATTGCCAGTATTTATATCTATCTTGTATTTATTTACATTATATTATAATTTTTGTCAATATACATGGAACTGCTGTTAGTGCTTGTACTTCGCTCCAATCCTGACTGGATATTTTTTCTAGAGGATTTTGAGGACTTCTATCCTACACACTATGGACCAGGTATAGATGCAGACTACATACCAGAGAGCTTAGATGAGTCTATTCCTGTAGAGGAGACATTACCTGCAGCTATTTAGACAGTATTTAGTTTATGCATTTGAGTTTATGTGGAGACTTATATTGAGTTTAATTTGAGACTTGTGGAGACTATTTATGTTGGACAACTAGACTATAGTTTATTTCTATTGAGATATTGTGTTTGACTTATGTCATTACTTCTTATCTTTTATCGTGCCATTTATATTCTTATAGTTATTGTGATTGAGTATACATTATGAGCTATTGAGAGATGTTTATATTATTTTCCTCCATAGGGAGTTGATATCATTGACAGGTTGTGAGTTATGATAGTATTATAGAGACCTAGACAGCGTTCTACCATCGATGCTGCGGCATAGGCTGGACGTACCCATGACTCATGCCCAAATTTCGGGTGTGGGTTATGACACATTTTTTGTGGTGGCCCATGCAGGTCTAAGCTTTGCAAGTTGTGCGATGTCGTGGTAGTGCGACAACTTAGTTGTACTATTACGAGCCTGCTTTAGGAAATAGGAGTTAGGATAAGAGTATGCTCAATCACAACTAAAAAAATTCTGATCTTTACATTGTTATTCTGAATGATTGCTTCCTTTAGAATTTTACTGTCCTTCCTTGATAATATCATGTCTATTACTGTAATTGATTCTTTTCAGTTTGTCTTTAGGATGCCGCCGAGGACTTGGTCTTTGAGACTGGGAGCATCAACTTCAGAGAGGTCTGCCACCTCTCGACCTGACGAACAGACATCTGGAGTTCCTCCAACATCTTCTGTTCATGTGGGAGTATCTGCAGCTATTGGGATTCCTCCTCCACCTGTTTCGAGGATTGTCCCAGCTGTGACAGAGAACCTTCCTCCTCCACCGACTCCATCTCCTGGAGGTATGCCCACTGACGGGGCACAGATGTTCGTGCTTATCCAAGGCATGTTAGAGGCCCAGAGAGTCACAGCAGAAGCTCAGCATGTTCAAGCTGAGGCTCAGAGGGTGCAAGCAAAAGCACACCAGGCACAGACAGAGATGATAAAAGAGAGCATGGAGAATGCTCATCAGGTGGCTCTCTAGGCTGTGGAGAGAGTAGCACAACAACAGCAGCATCCTGGCCAATAACACCAGAGGCCAGGTACTATAATGGACTTTAAGAGGATGATGCCTCGAGAGATCAAAGGCACCGAGGGGATACTCTCTGCTGACGAATGGCTCGAGGATATAGAAAGAAACTTGCGTTTGGCACAGATTTCGGAGATTCTTCAGATCGAGGCCGCTGGCAGTCAGATGTTTGATATCGCGCTAATGTGGTATCGTACAGAGCCGAGACACACTGACGGAGGACTTACTTGGGAGGAATTCAAGGAGCTCTTTAAGGAGAAGTTCTTTCCTGACATAGCTTTGGGAGCATTGGAAAGTCAGTTCTATGACTTAGTCGAAGGAAGCATGTCAGTTGACGAATACGCCACAGAGTTTTGCCGTTTGAGTCAATTCGCGCCATCGATGATTCGTGAACCAGGAGACAGGGCCCTAAAATTCTGGAAGGCGTTGAATAGAGAGATCAAGTCTCGTACTTCGGGATGACGCACTGCTACATTTGAGGGTATTCTGATGGATGCCCAGATTGCTGAAGATGACTTGGCCCTCAGGCCCAAGAGAGGACGCGACACTTCTGGAGGAACAAGTGGTAACACAGGACCGGCCAAGCGCCCACACTTTCAACAACAACAGAGGCCGTACCCGCAACATCATCAGCAGCACCAGACACTAGTTCGAGGACAGATCCAGCAGCAGCAGCCACAGAGACAGAATCAGGCCATTGCCCAGTATGCGTATTGATGGAAGATTGGACATACTAGAGACATCTGCAGAAAGTGGTTGGGTACATGCTTGTCCTGTGGATCATCAACATATCAGCTTAGGGAATGTCCATCTATTCAGACTCGTTAGGGTGGAGCAGCCGCTCAGAGGGGACCAGCCAGAGTACCTACTGTCATGCCCCGATCTTCCGCAGGCTAATCGGCCATCCCCACTAGGCAAGAATCACCGTGCCAGCGCTCACGCGGAACGATCGCTTTGACCCATCTGGACGTGATGCCACACGAGCGTGAGCCACGCCCGTGCAAGGCCGTGGTTCATTATTTGGCGATAAGAGTTCTAAGCCACATAGTCGCACAGATTGTCCGAGTGCAGCAGAATCATAAATGCATAGGCGATTTGGTAACAAGTTTACTGAGTCAACGATAGCAGAAGCATTGAATAACACAAGTAGAAGTAAGCAACTCTTTATTAATATAAATTACTGTTACATGAGGCATATAGCCAAGATTTATAAGTCGCTCAAGCCTCTCTCTCTGAAACAGTAAAAATATGCCAAGTGGCTACAATTATGGAATGATTGTAGAGATGATGTTCGGGCGATGTTCTAACATTATATCTTATATATGTGCTTCAGTTACGGACGCAACGCTCCAAGGCTTCAGAGTGATCTTCACGCCTTAGCACGTACAAAGGAGTCATCCGCTCCGAACAAGGTTCTCCCGCACCCTGCAAACGATCTGGTGGGTTATCAGTAGATTGAATGCACTGGTAGGGAGGCTACTCGCCCGCTCGACAAATCCAAACACGTAATATAGGTTCTGTGCACCAACTAGTATATTATCTTTCTAGTTGCCTTAGGATCAGTTTCATGACATATTGAATAACCTAACTGGTGTGGTAGTATGCCGTGCAATATAAGAGAAAACACGGTGGGACTTACCAACTTACCATTTGACCTTCCCTGTCCAAGGCAAACCAAGTTAATTTAAGCACGATCATATATAACATTTAGGGAAATAGCATATGCAAGTTCTCGATGCGATGCAATGACTCGCACGCGGATAGCCGCTAAGCGAGGATGACTTATCTATATGACATAAGTCGCTGGCATAGCCATAAGGACGGTTTAAGT
Organism: Iris macrosiphon; assembly: GCA_036927795.1. Classification (NCBI taxonomy): domain Eukaryota; kingdom Viridiplantae; phylum Streptophyta; class Magnoliopsida; order Asparagales; family Iridaceae; genus Iris; species Iris macrosiphon. Next base: position 5,952,048 of record JAYESA010000001.1, on the reverse strand, counting down.
CTCAAGACAAGAATGATGTGCAACGTAGGTGGCGAGTGTCACGATCCGCACCCGATATAAGGGTACAAGACAGAAACAATACCCAGCCTACACCATAGAATCGGTGGTAGAACGTTGTTTGGATAATCTATCTAACAATATAATAAACCACGAACAATGATAATATACTTAATCACAGAACTAAGATGGAAATGAGCACGAATCAGATAAAGAATAGAATAGTCACAATACAACTCATGAGTCTAAAATAATACATCAATGAGTCTAAAAGAATACTAACAAAAAGCTGGAGACAAATCCAGTACAAGAATACTAAGAAGCTACTACTCCCGGGTCAACTGTCTCAGTTGGGATAAGTCCCACCTGAGCCAGGGTCTCAGACTCTAGACCCACAATATCCTGAGGTCCATAATAGGTAGGGTACCAATCATCAGTGTCATCTGGGAAAATATATATCCAGTCAGGAAAGGAGCAGAGTACATCTCTAACAGCAATTTTAATTAATGATAAAAACTATGTAACAGTAAATAGATATAAATATATAAGATACATAATAGATACAAGAGAGATATATATACAATAAGGAAATACTGGAATAAATACAATAATGGACAATATGTCAATGAACAAGAATACTATTGTCTAAGTGTGTGAGTACTAGCTTTAACATGTGATCAGCTTGGAAACTTGATACAAGATATATGGCCTGGCTAGTCATACGTGCGGTGTATGATTAACACTATTCAATGCATGACTTGATATAAGGAGGATATGATCATATATCTATACTAAAATACTCCCCACCCTCGACTGGTATAATAGATCCAACCATGGTACGCTATGGCATGAGATTCCCCAAGAAGATAGCTAGTCTTCCCGAGAATCAGTGTCGATACATGTACAAGATAATCAATAAACCAAGGCTTGCATAAGATACACCATATACCAAGGAATAACATCTCATGACGAGATTCGGATATACCAATCCGTGTAACCATCGTGTCATGAGAATAAGGATATCTACACTAGATACAATAAACATAGAGGATATCATAAATGATAAACTATCAGAGAATATACTCGCCTGAAGTCCAATGAATAGTCTCACAGATGTCTGATACGGTGCCTCGAAGATCTAGATATGGAATACAACATCAATACAAGGTTCCGAAAAGAGAATAAGTTAAACTAGTCAACTTCTAGGTCAACAAGTCAATTCTAAGTCAAAAGTCAACTATGGTCAACTATAGTCAAACTATGTCAACTATGGTCAACTACCTATTTCTAGGTTGCAATAGTCTAACATAAAATATTGGGTTCAAGATACTAAAGTCTAAGCCATAAAAACCATATCTTAAATATTAGGATACCGTATCTCCGGATACGTGAATCCAAGGTAAAACATCAATATAAAAATATCAAACAATTAATTATTAATAATATAGAATCATAATTACAACATTAAATAGGTACCGTGGTTTTGAACCAACTTCGTATCTTAACAATAATCACAAACTTGATACCCAAACCCAATATCTTGGGTATTCCCAATTACCTTGTTATATTAACTACCCGTAACATATATATACATACATACTACTCTATATACTATAATAAAATTAGCAATTTAGGAGATACATCCTACTATATATATATAATACTACTATATATATATATATATATAACTGCCTAACTGTCACCAAAAACTATTCTGCTGTCACTGAAAGCTGCTGATATATAAATATACTGCTATTTTAGTGACAGTTTCCTGCACTATCACTAAAAACTGTCACTGAAACCCTGATACGCTTGCTGATACGCTGCTGTTTCAGAGACAGTTTTTCTGAACTGTCGCTGGCTGCTGTTGTTGTTCCCTGCTGCTGCTGCCCTTCAGCGACGATGCTGCTGCTGCTGTCGCTTATTAGCTGCTGCTGCTGCTTCTGTGCTGTTTTGCTGCTGCTGTCGCCAATTGGCTGCTGCCGTCGCTGATTAGCTGTCCCTGCCGTCACTGATAGTATATATATATATATATATATTGTATATATATATATATATATATATATATATATATATATATATATATATATATATATAACACATATATATATGTATATCATCCTCCAAGTATATATATACATCTATATAGATAATAACTACTAATAACTATATATACACCCCTTCCTAGTGTTATGTGCATAAATACTATATAGCAACAACAACACACACATAAATATATTGATAACTATTCATATATGTATATATATAATCATATAACTTCCATACATAAATATTAATATCCATTTAAATATACATATATATATATATATATATGCTATAATATGTATATACTTACACAATAACACCTATAATCACATAGTATCATATATACGTACAGTTACAACCATATAGAATATATGTACTTAACAAATACATATAATAATAATAACATACATATATATATTGTAACAACATATATACATATTTACACATAACATATATACTATAATATATATATTTATACATGTAGAAGAATGGCTACAAAATAGATACACATATAGTACATACATAATACATAGATCTAAGACACAAGAAGCATAATTATATATACTATAACATATATATAATATATATATATATATATATATATATATATATATATATATATATATATATATATATGCACAAATACAATCTTCATGAATTAAGAGCAGAAGAAATAGATCTACATATAATTTGAACCATCATATGGAGAGTATCACACCGTATCCTAATAGATATAGGATACGCATGCGACACGAGTACACTTCACATCCAAATATACCCCAAAGGACACAAACAAGTCACATATATTATTTATGAATAATACAAAGTGTCAAATATAGATCTACGTGTCCGTGTCAAACTATGACACGTACAAAGTCCCGTGTCGGAGAAAAAATTCCTCAAAATAACACGTATCACCAAATTGTTGGGATACGACCAACATCTACCCAATTGTGAACACGACACTAGCCCCATACACACAAGCACATGCCAAATTGATCTATAGGATCAATTGACACACACAATAATCGTCAATCTCGGAATTCTCCCAAAATTGATACAAAAAGTACCATAACTTTCTCAATAGGCCTCCTATGAACACAAACCAAATCCTATGGGTAGCCTATGTATATGGGTTGATTTCCATAGTTAAATCTCAGATATAGAACCTAAATTAAGGGGAAATAATGAATTATACCTGTTGGAAGATGGATTCCCAATGAAACCTCTAATTGAGATAAAATTGCCTCCAACTTGTAGATCCTTGCTCCTCTTTGTAGATCCTTGCTTCCTCCTTCTAGATCCTTTCTTATCAAGTATCTAATAGTAATTTGGGAAGGAATTGGAATGAAATTTTGTAGGAAAATGAAATGGGAATGAAGGAATTTGGTTGAGGGAAATTCGAGATCTAGTTTTGAAATGAAAAAGAGGAGAGAGAATTTTCCCTCTTCTTTTAAATAGGACGACCCCTATTTCCCCTTCCTCAAGCTACTATGTAATTTCTATTATATCCCTTGGGGACTTTCATGAAGAAATAATAAAGAAGGAAGCTTCTAGTCTAATGGTTTAATTAATTTAATCCATCTCCTTAACAATGGACTTTCTAAATGGGCTAAGTTCTAACCAAATTAATTCATGTTGGTCCATGGGTCCAAACTAACTAGTTAGGTCTACTAACACAAGTCTAAATTAAATAACTAATATCTAACAAGAATTAAAGAATACAATAAATAATTATTTATTATGCACAATATTTAATTAAATATGAAATTACTAAAATACCATTTCCTAGAAAATATGGTAGTGACAAGTCTACCTTCCTTAAACTAATTTTGTCCTCGAAATTCAAAGACGAAAACTACCCCCAGAAAATAATAGAACATAACTAAAGAATCACAACTAACTATGAAAGAACATAACAATCAACAGAACATAACTAGGAAATAACATACCTCAAGGCACAAACAAATATGGATAACGCTCTCGCATTTTATCCTCTCTCTCCCAGGTATACTCCTCCAGAGATTGATGCCTCCATGCGACATATACCAAAGGAATAGTCTGGTTCCTCAACACCTTCTCTCTCCGATCCAGAATCTCAACTGGCTGCTCTGGATAGCTAAGAGTAGGGCCCACCTTTATCTCTGATTGATCCAACACATGACTAGGATCTTCCACGTATCATCTTAACTATGACACATGAAATACGTTGTGCACTCCCTCCAATGCAGGTGGCAAGTCTAGCCTATAAGCAACTGTACTGACCCTCTCTAAAATAGTAAAAGGTTCGATGAATCGCGGACTAAGCTTTTCGCCTCCACCGAAATGAATCGTGCCTCATGTAGGAGAAATCCTCAGAAACACCAAATCACCCACCTAGAACAAAATACCACCTTAAGAACTTAATCTATAACAAACAACCAAGAACAAGCACAACCAAAAAATCTAAACTATACCACGAACTCCAAAGGTCTTCGGTGGCTATCGGCCCAATGTCGCTGTCTGTCCTGCGCTACTTGAAGTCTGTCTCTGATCAACTGAACCTTCTCTGCTGCATCCACAACCATCTCTGGCCCAAGAAAAACTCTCTCTCCAACATCGTCCCAAGATAATGCCGTACGACACCTTTGACCGTACAGAGCTTTAAAAGGTGACATCTCTATACTAGCCTGGTAATTGTTGTTGTAAGCAAACTCTACCAAATGGAGATGGTCCTCCCAAGAACCCCCGAAATCAAGTACACGAGGGCACAATATATCCTCGAGAGTCTGAATAGTCCTCTCTGACTACCCATCTGTTTGGGGATGATATGTAGTACTGAACTTGAGCTGAGTGCCCAAACTCTCATGCAAACTCCTCCAGAAATGAGAAGTGAAACGACTATCCCGATCCGAGACTATGCTGATGGGAACTCCATGTATCCTAACTATCTGCCTCACATACATCTCTGCCAACTTCTCCGTAGAAAAACCCACCTTGAAAGGCAAAAAGTGGGCCGACTTGGTCAACCTATCAACGATGACCCAAATTGCGTCCTTCCCTCCTGGAGATCGTGGAAGTCCGGACACAAAATCCATAGTAATGTGCTTCTACTTCCACTCTGGAATGGGTAATGACTGAAGTAAACCTTCTGGCCTCAACATTTTGGCTTTCACCTGCTGGCATACTAAGCATCTGGATATAAACTGTGCCACTTCTCTCTTCATGCCATACCACCACACACTCTCTCGCATATCCCGATACATCTTGTTAGCACCTGGATGCATGGAATACTGAGAGCGATGCGCTTCCTGCAATACCTCCTCACGCAGCTCCCCACTAGGCACACACAATCTAACTCCATGCCTCAAAGATCCATCCTCAGTAATAGTAAAATCATCCACTAATCATGTTCTCAACTGAGCTATGATACTCCTCTGAGATACATCTGCATACTGTGCTACCTTGATCCTGTCCATTAAATCTGAATGTATCTTGAATCCCCACATTTGCATAGCACAACCAGGAACTATCACCTCGATGCCCAAGCTCTCCAAGTCCTCCAACAAATATCGATCCTGCGTCAAGAACATAGCTACCGGATACCTGCTCAAAGCATCGGCAACTACATTAGCTTTTCCAGGATGATATTGAAAAGATATATTAAAATTCTTCATCAGTTCCAACCACCGATGCTGCCTCATGTTCAACTCCTTCTGCGTGAAAACGTACTTCAAGCTCTTGTGGTCTGTGAAGATCTCCACACGCTCTCCGTACAAATAATGTTTCCACAACTTCAGGGCGAATATGACTGCTGCCAACTCCAAATTATGGGTAGGATAGTTCTTTTCATGAAGGACAAAATTGCCTGGATGCATAGGCAATCACTTTCCCATTCTGCCGAAGAACACAACCCAAACCTTTCCCCGATGCTTCACTATAAATAGTAAAACCTCCAGACCCTGATGGCAACGTTAAAATAGGAGCAGACGTCAACCTCTTCTTCAAATCCTCAAAAGCAACCTGGCAATCCTCCATCCAAATAAACTCCACATCCTTCCTGGTGAGTCTGTTCATCGGCTCGGCAATCCTCGAAAAATCTTGCACAAACTTCCTGTAGTAGCCTGCCAAACCCAAGAAACTCCTGATCTCTAGTACTGAAATCGGGGTCTTCCAAGATTCTACTTCTCCGATCTTCTTCGGATCCACTGAAATACCATCACCTGTCACAACATGGCCCAAGAATTCTACCTTATCCAGGAAAAACTCATACTTGGACAACTTCCAATATAGCTTCTTATTCCTCAGCACATCTAACACAATCCTCAAATGCTCCTCGTGCTCCTCTTGTGTCTTCGAGTATATGAGTATGTCATCGATGAACACCACCACGAACTTGTCAAGGTACTGGTGGAACACCTTGTTCATCAAGTTCATAAATACCGCCGGTACATTAGTCAAACCAAACGGTATCACCATAAACTCGTACTGACCATACCGAGTTCTAAAATCAGTCTTCGGTATGTCCACCGGCTTCACCTTCACCTGATGGTAGCCTGATCTTAAATCTATCGTAGAAAATACCTTGGCACTACTCAACTGATTAAACAAATCATCAATCTATGGCAAAGGATACTTATTCTTGATAGTGAGATTATTCAATGTCCTATAATCAATGCATATGCGCACCGATCCATCCTTCTTCGGTACAAACAATACCGGGGCTCCCCACGATGAATAACTCGATCTGATAAACCCCTTATCCTGCAATTCGTCCACCTTCTTCTTCAGCTCGGCCAACTCGCTGTTGTTTACTCTATAGACATGCTGTAAAATTGGTTCTGCACTTGGCACCAAGTCTATAGAGAATTCAACATCTCGATTGTCACTACCCCATTTCCAGAGCAGGGTATTTTTATTTTATTTTATTTTTATTTAGTTAATTGTATATTTATCATAAATAATTGTATTAATATTTAATTATTGGTTGTATTATTTTTTTATTAGTTATTTTAGTATTTTGGCT